>PVHP010004833.1:0-68833 GCA_004024765.1 Zapus hudsonius | reverse complement strand
TGTGTGTGTGTGTGTGTGTGTGTGTGTGTGTGTGTGTGTGTGTGTGTGTGTGTGTGTGTGTGTGTGTGTGTACACATCTGCCATGGTGGGTGCACATGGAAGTCAAGGGACAACCTCAAGGTTCCTGGGCTCTTTTTCCACCTGCTTTGAAAGCAAGGTCTCCTGCCACTACAAACAATGGCAGTCTAGCTGGCCTGTAAGCTTCTGATTCTCCTGCCTTTGCCTCCATTGCCATAGGAAGATTGGGATCACAGAAGCTTGAACCACTTTTTATTTAGCTTTACATGGTTGCTGGGAAATTGAACTTGGATCAACAGGCTTTATAAGCAAGCACCCTTAACTTCAGAGCAATCCTTCTTTTGCTGTTTTTTTTCCCCCTAAGATTCAAACTAGGCTGCCACCATGTCTCAGATAACTTTGAGGAAACATCATGTTTGCACAATGCCCCCTCCTTCAGGAACAAAGTTGATGTTAACCATTATAGACAAGCAAGACCGACATGATGAAAAGGCACCAGCTCCCAGAGGTCATGAGGAAGTGGCCCAGCCTTCTTCTGCCAGGGACTCTGAGGGCTTTGATGTCATGTGAGGAACTGTGAGCAAGAAGATTGGATGAGCTTTGTTTTCTAGAATTCCTATGATGTGCAAGCTACTTTTGCATAAGGTATTCTTCTGCCTTTATCTCTCAGCCTCACATTAATTTTATGAAGTAATGTTTCTTTTACATAGTTGAGAATACTCAATGTCAATGCTTAGCTGATTTAAGTTTGTGCCTTGGTCAGAAATTTCAGTTGCTTCTCATGTTATGTACAACCTGTACATAAAGAAGAATGCAGGAAATTGTAAAAGCAAGTTACTAATAGTGGCAGACCTCCCTGATCCTAATTTGCTTTCTCCTTCTAGAGGCATAATTGTGTTTGTCTTAGTGAGGACTTACATCCACTCAATTCCCATCGAAAATGGTGCAAATGAGGCCCAAAGAGGAGCAATGGGCTTTGCAAGTTCATCTCCCAAGGTTTGGGAACCCCATTTTGGTATTGCCTCACTATGTAACAAAAATTAAGCACTTATTTGCTATAAGCCCCTATTTTTATACATTTTATAGTGAGAGACATTGAATTTATGTGAGCACTATGAAAAAATGTGAATCCAACTTGAGTTGCTTTATTCTTTTTTGATGCACGTGTGTATATGACATAGGCATGTGTGTGTGTGTGTGTGTGTGTGTGTGTGTGTGTGTACCCTGTGCACACACATCAGGTGACCAGAAGAGAACATTGGGTATATTATTTTATTGCTTTTCTGCTATATTTTCTGGAGACAGTGTCTCTCACTGAACCTGGAGCTGTCAGATTTTGGTCAGATTATCTGACCAGTGAGATGCACTGAGCCCTAGCAATTCTCCTATTTCTGCTGTACTCAGGACTGGTCTTACAGACAGACATGGTCATGCCTGGCTTTTTACATGGACTCTGAGGATCAAGCTCAGATTCTCTGCTTACACAACAAGCACTCGAGCACTAAACGTCTCCCCAGCCCTTGAGTTACTTTATTGTGAAGACATTCAGAAATTACTAATTATCTTCATTTTTGAGGGTAAAGAGAGACATGTTACAACTCTACTTGACAAATAGGAACTACAGGAACCACATGGACAGATCATGAAGGAACCCCATTGATCATCCCTTCCAGCTAAACCCCACATCTCCCTAACATCTCTCATGCGAACTTCACAAATATCTGCCTGGACGGGAGCTCCCAATCACTATGCAAATGCACACAAAGGAGTTCACCCTGCAGAAAAGAGCTTGGGAAAGCTGCTTTGGAACGATCTGCGCTGAAGCAGGGCCCTTCTGATTCCATTTATCAGTGGTGGTGGTGGTGGTGATGGTGTTTGAAGTGGCTTCCTTCAGCCTTGGCAGAAGCTCAGAGAGCCACCAGCACAAGAGGAACCGCCACCCACAGCTTCCTTGAGGCCCTTCAAGGAGGGGCACCCCACAGCTGGAGCAAGGCCCTGCTGGAGACAGCCTGCAATAGGGAAAATGAGAAGGGAAACCCGCTGACTCATACCATTTTGGCTCCTTCAAAATTATTAGGAATTTCTTGGACAAGGAATTGCAGACATGGTTTTTCCTTCTGGGATAAGACAAGTCATTGGACCTTTTTGTTAAAAGAGAAAAAAGGATAATTCATCTGCACAGATGTTTTCAGAACATTACACATACTAGCTGCATGGACTTTCATTAGTCCCCTTTCAATCCCTCCCCTTGCTTCTCTGGCCTCCTGTGTCCTGAGGAGGCTGTCTTTATATACACTGAATCACTGAGTGTCCTTGACACTGAGCTGCCAGTTGGTTATGAGCCCCACTGAGACATAAAGGGCTGGTGAAGTGTGATGGACCCTTGTCCTACTAGCTCACTGTGGGTTTCCTTCCTGGAATCAAAGCCCCCAAATAAGCAGGAACCTATATACATACATTTTTCGTAAGTGATAAACACAACTTAAGCAAGTAAATAAAGGAAAGGCTCAGAAATTGCTCAGTGCCATATTTATAAAAGGAGTTTTAAAATAACTGGTAGATTTTCCCACAAATGGTGCTGGAATAACTGGATAGCAATATTCAAAGGAAAACAGCTTCACTATTAACTCACACCCAAAGTTTCACCCCAAAAGATACTAGATCTGACTTTTAAAAGATAAAATTATTAATACTTTTACATTTTTTAAATTTTTTAGTACATCTGGGCATGATGGTGCATGCCTTTAGTCCCAGCGCTTGAAAGACAGAGTTCAAGGCCATCCTGAAACTACATAGAAAATTCCACATCATCCTGGGGTAGAGCAAGACCCTACCTTGAAAAAAAATCTATGAGGACATCTTTATAACCTCAGTTTAGGATACCACTTTTTATACATGATGTCAAAAATACAAGCAACGGTAAATGTTGTTGAAATATGCTTCAAAAAAAGTAAACAAAGGTAGAGGAAATTGCTCAGTGGATAAAGCACTTACTGTACAGGCGTGAGTATTTGAGTTCTGATCTTGAGAACTCATGTAAAAGCTGGGTTTTGTAGCACAAGCATCTGTAATCCAGTGCAGCTATAGCAAGAAGGGAGGTAGAGACAGCAGAACCTTCCAGAAGCTGTCAGGCCAGCTGTCTGAGTGAACACAGGGGTAAGGAAAAAGAGACCTTGCCTCAAGCAAGGTGAAAGGTAGGGACTGATGCCTAAATTCATCCTCCTGCCTCCACTCACGTGCTCGGCACACTTGAATGTGCACTTGTGATCACACACACACTCAAGGGAAAAAAAACCTGCAGAATTGGATAACATATTTGCAACATATATACTTGACAAGCTGATTTGTATCCATAATATATAAAGAAGTGTTATATTTAGATCAGTTTTACTTCTTGAATTTGCATATTCTTCCGTGAAAGGTTTAAAAATGGGCAAAAGTTTGAATGCATATTTCTCTAAAGTATCTAAAAAGAATCCTAAGCACATTGTTCATTAGGAAACTGTAGATCAAGTCTACAATCAACTGTACTTAACACCCATGAGGATGGCTTTGCTCTTCATAAAAGTAGAAAAATAACAAGAGTTGGCAAGGATGCTGGGAAACTGGAACCCTTATACATTGCTGGTGGAAAGTGTAAAATAATGCTGTTTCCTTGGGAAAGAGATTTGGCAATTTCTTAAAATGTAAAACATAGAATTACCATATGACCCAGAAATTCCACTTCTAGGCCCACAACCAAAAATTAGAACATATTTCCACATAGAAATTATACAGAAATACTCATTGCTGCATTATTCACAAAGGTCAAAATAGAAATAATTTTAAAATCCATTAACACATTAATCTATGTACAAATTAAAGTACATACATACAATGAAATATTATTTAGCAATGAAAAGTAATAAAACTTGATACACCCCATAACTTGATAAAACTTGAAAATATTATTGCAAGTGAAAAACCGTTGCATGAGTTCATGTGTATGGCATGGGCAGAAGAGGGAAATCCACAGAGATAGAAAGAAAGGCCAAGGAAGGGGAAAGTGAGAAATGATTACTTATGGGTATGAGCTTCTTTGGGGGTCATGAAAAGTTCTAACTCTATAGTTGGATAGGATTAATGGGTGCAATAATCTGAATATATTAAAAAGGCTGCATTGTATACATTAGCATGTTAACTGTGTGAATAACTATTATACAGTAATAAAGCTATAAAAAGAATGAGTGATGGGGAAGAGGACTCACTGGATGAGGTGCTTTATGTACAAGCCTAAGTCCCCGAGGTCACATCCTCAGAACCCACAGAAAGCCAGATGCAGTAGAGTCTACTTGCCTTTAACAAGAAGGAAAGTGGAGGCAGAAGGATCAGCAAGTAGAATGGTAAACCACATGAGATCCTACCTCAAGCAAGAAAGAAGGTGAAGACTGAAACAACCAAAATTATCCTCTGACCTTCACACACATGTAGACTCTCTCTCTCTGTCTCTCTCTGTCTCTCTCTGTCTCTCACTCTCTCTCTCTCTCTCACACACATACATTGAAATAACTAGTGGGATCATAAAGTAGTCTCTTCCCCATCATTGATGCTGTTGTGTTAGATGACGCATGTGCAGAAAGAGTTGATGGGACACTGGAGCCAGACAACTTGGGTTTGGATGATAATTTTACTCTTTTAACTACATCATCTAGCTACATCATCCCAGACAGTTTATGAACTTCTCTAGGGTTCCATTTCAGAAAACAGCATATGAACACTGTTTACCTTGCATGTGCGTGATGCATGTTCACAAGTGTGTGAGTGTATACACTGAAAGAGTGCTTACTGTGAGTCATTCATGTAAGCTGCTATTACTGCTCTCAAGACCATTGGCTCATGACAGGCTCTGCATTACCTAAGCCAGCATGATGGCTGACCAAAGACAGGGAACTCTGTCATTTCCTCCTACTATTTGACAGATTGGTGGCTCTCCCAGGTTCTAAAATTGGTTCCTCATCCCTCCCATCCCCAAGTCACCAGTGATTGAGGACTGATCTTAATCAGAACAGGAAGTAGAGAGATCAGCTCATTCCCATGTTCTCCCCTTCTTTTCTCCTCCTGTTCCCAAATATAGGTCATGCTATGGTTTGAATATGAAATATTCTTCACAGACTCGTGTTTCGAATGCTTGTTCTCCAGTTGTAGGGTTATTCATGAGAGATTATGTACCCTCTCAGAGGTGTCTTTTCTAGTTGAGGAAAGTACCACCCTGAGTAATGTCTTTGAATGTTACATTACAGCCTGACCCCTACTCAGGTTGTTGTTTGCCAAGTGTGAGGTTGTGAAGAGCATCTGATACCTGCTCATGCTTCTATGACCTCCAGCATACTTCTTTGAGACCCCTAAAACTGTGAGCCAAAATGAATGTTTTAGCCAAGTATGCTGGTACATACTTGTAAATCCCAGCACTTAGGAGGTAGAGAAAGGAGAATCAGGGGTTCACTTCATCTTTGGCTATGTAGTATGTTGGAGGTCAACCTAGGCTACATGGGACCCTGTCTCAAAGAACCAAAAACTCACAAAAATATAAACAATTTTTTTTGTCTTAAATGGTCAGGCAAATACAGTAATGTTAAAGCCACTAATATAGCTCTTCACTAGCAATGTTCTAGAACCTGTCTTCTCCACCATAGACCGACCAAGGGAATTTCCAGAAATCTCTTTGGTAAGTCTCTGTGTGGTAGTCATGGTTCCAACATTTCTGTCCCACTCTGGGAAGATGAGTGAATTGCAAGTGTGTCCCTGGAATGATCACATCACCTGGCACCCATGCTTTGTGTCTGGCCCCTGAACTACCAGCCACCTTTATCGCATCACCTCTTACCTTATGAGCAGGGGACAAAGCCCCACCTCTCTATGTACCACTCATTAGTCCAGGAAACCTACATCCAATTCCCCTTTTGCCATGCTGAAACCTCACAGAGCCCTGCTGCACCCATGTCCCACCTGTTAACAAATTCTTCAGCATTCACAATAAATATCTAAGTAAGACACAGACAGAAAAAAAAAAAACGAAAGGATTAGGGCACTTATGTTGTAAATAAGGCAAAATCACAGAGGTACTGAATATTTGTAGATAATTCAAGGAGGTTCCATGATAAGAATAAGTCACAGGTTCCGTTTAAGAAGAAGAAGAGAAAAAAATATTAAGATTCCTTCTCATAGAATTTCCATATTGGAAACATTTATATTTCTGGCAAGCAGGCATAGACATTTCTTTTCCATATAACTGATTTCTCTCCCACTGTTTTCCACCAGAAGAGCAGTTGGTACAAAACTAAGAATTGGCATTAGCCCTACTTTGCCCCAAGACATGCCTGGCTCTAACCAAGAGATCTATATATATGTAAAGAAGCCACACAAAGCAGAATATTAGCCAAAGGTTCTGATGCAGGGGAGTCAAGAGGGAAAGATCTGAGACCAAGCATAGCCAACCCTTCTGTAGACAGAGAGTCACTTGAAATACCTAGCACATACAGAGAACAGCAACTCGATGCATGACCAAGCCTCTTGTATCAGGTTATATTAACACATGCACCTAGCTTTTTATTGACTAACCAATTGCTCCATTTAAGACTAACTGGATATAGTCTCTGAGGTTTTAATTTTATGGAATAACAACCATTTATTGAGTCCTAGGAATTTTGCCAGATTCTCTACACAGCTTATTTGATTTAACACTCACAATAAACTAAAAGGTGTTAGCAACCTTTGTAACTGACAGGGAAATTGAAGCTCTGAAGGACAATGGGAACTGCATCAAGCCAGAAGCACAGGCATAATTCAACTCAAGTATGCAATTCACAAACCCTGGCTTTTCTTTAGAAATTCTACTCTTGCTGTTAGCATGGACAAAAAATTGCATAACTCTACATGAGCTAAGCCAAAAAATTCTTAAGTCTACATGAGCTAAGCCAAAAAGTTTCCATGTTCACACTGAAGCATAAAAGGGCATATATTCAACATGACTATTTGTAGATGTGTGTGTATTTGATAGATATATAGGTAAATGATGATAGATAAATAGTATAGATAGATGAGAGCTGAGAGATGGATAAATGATCCATAGATAGATGAGATTTTAATTTTGCATTTCATGATTTTTTTGTATTATAAATGCATAATATATTAGAGAAGGAATAAGAAATAACTACTACTTTAAAAGAAAGACAAACACACAACCATTCCATTGTAGCTCCCTGCAATATTCCTCCTCATTTCTGAAAATGGAGTCTGCTCATGAGCTCATACTGACAGGCTGTTTTTTTGTTTGTTTGTTTGTTTGCTTGTTTGTTTTTAATGCATCTTACCAAACTGTTCTCCAAAGACATCATAAACAAATGACCCTCACCTGTTCCTATCTAAGCAATTTGGTCACTATAGAACATAATATCATCTCTGATTTATAGTACTTATTTTTCTTTACTTGTAGATGCATTAAATTGTCTTTTTATATGCTCAAATTTCTAGTGATTTGTAAGTATTCTTTATGTATCCAGGACATTATTTTTTCTGATACAATCATTGCTGTTTATCACTCATCCCAATGTAGTATGAAATGCAAAAAATGTGATTTTCATTACTTATATAATAACATACTTAGATCTTTTCTTTTCTTTTTTTTTTATTATCCACAATGAGTTACATTGTTTAGTGGGCAAACAATGAGTTGTTATCCCCAATTCCTCATTGCCCCCTTCCCGTCTCCAGTCAGCTGGATATCCTCCTCTGTGGGAAGTCTGTATCAGTCATTGTGGTTGGGGACCATGGAGTTCCTTTTCATTCTCTACCCAACAACAAAGAGTGTTTTTGTTTTGTTTGTCTTACCTTATTATTGTTTGTTTGTGAGGCTGAAGGTCAAGTCAGGGCCTTGTGAATTCTAGGCAGGTATGCGATCCATAAACCACACCTCCAGCAACCAATTGTTTTGGGAATGTTTACCTTTAGAATTTGTTACACTTTTATTTTTCACTTTTTTTTCTTTTTAGTTTTTTTGTTACTATTCTCTTATTTTTGCTTAAATATTTTATATTCCTAAAATTAACTTTGGTGTATCATGAGCATTAAGAAACATTTTTTTTTATTCTAGACCTTTTGAAAGATAAAGGACATAAATATATAATATTTAATATTTTTTGCTTGGCTTGATTTCTCTTATGAATAAAAGAATTCCTTTGCACCAATATTCATCTTGGTTGTTTTTTGACAAATTTATTTTCTCTGTCAATATAATATTTATAAGAAGAAATAGAATACATGGGTCACCCTCTTAGGAAACTTACACATTTTTAGAAGGATAGTAAAATATAATAAAATAGTGTTTTATGATAATAAAGGCAACTGAAACATGAAGACAGGTCATATGGATACAACAACTCTTGGGAAGAGTGAGAATCTTCAGAGAATTCATAGAATCCAGCACCAATGATCAGTGAAGGTCATTCCAGACAGAATTATAATCAAGAACCCAAGGACAGGACAGATCAGTAACTGCAATCAGACCAAACAGATGGGTGACATTCTCTTAACCAGGAGTAGAAAATGAAATGAATCAAAAGATGTCATCCTGATAATAAATAGACAATCAGATTTCTTTTTATAGGTGTAATTAATTTGCAACAGAATTTTGCTATTTTAAGAAATTAGATCAGATTTTTCCTGATGTCCCACACTAGGGGAAACTGATAGAAAAATTTAAACTGTTGCAGTGTGTAATTCATACCTATTTTTATTTGCACATGTATTTGTCAATCCCTCAAGCTTTTCATCCACTACACATTTTCCTTTTTTTCATCAAAGACTGAGTCTCTGTGATGTGGCAGGCACTTTACAAAAGGCAGCTGAAAGAAAGAAGAAGAACCCGGATCCCTGCACTGTGCAATACTCACAGAATAGAAGGGAAACAATAGCATGATGGAACCAAACAGGGTAGGGAACATGAACCAGGTTTACACAAGCCTAAGTAGATTGTCCCATGTAGATGCCTTCTATGGGCTTTGAAATTTGTTTTCTCTGGTGATTAAAAAATAATAATAAAGAAAAAAAACTTGAAACATATGAAGTTTATTTGAAAATAAGAAGTAAATAAACAAGAGAGAACACACACTCTCCTTAGTGGAGGGAACCCCAGGGCTGGAAGGCTCAACCACCCCACTGGTCTTTTATCAAATGCGGGAGCCTATGAGTCCAGTCTGTGATTGGTCAGTTTAAGCAGGATAAAGGTTCTGGTTGATCCATGATGTATCTAGTAATCCTCAGGTTCCACAAACCATTCCAAGCCAGCCCACTGGTGGGAAAACTCACTTAGGCCTGGAAGAAGTAGGAAGTGAGTCACCTTCTTTGCCAATTTAGGTTGCTCTAGAATATAGCTACCTGCCAAGGGACCCTTTTCCCTCTCTCCGCCTGGACAAGGATTAGCTCCTATGGTGTCTGAATGCCGCCTGGAGTCCCTCATGAAAGCTACATAAGTTCAGGAGCATTGGCATTTAGCTGTCCTCTGAAGCTCCTGCAGCAGCTTTCTAGGTTGGGAACATGCAGAACAAGGTGTGGGTGCTGAAGACAAGATGTTCTTGCAGGATCAAGCCACTCTGGGGCTTAGCCCATGATGGGTCATTATCAGGGAAGCCGCTATATTAAAACTGGGTTCTCTCTGAGGATGGTTTTGGTGCAGATTCTCCCACTTATCAAATTCTTTATCTGTGATTGAAAAATTAGGACCATGAACAAGGCATGAGTAAGGCAGAGTAGATTTATTGGAAAAAAAGTTGAAAAAGCCCCCAAAGTGGCAGGGCAAGCAAGCTTAGGATTTCAGCCATTATCTAAAGAGAAAGAAAGAGGGTGGGAGGGATGGAAAGGTATGCTTGAGGTAGAAGCAGAAAAGCAGACAGGCTCATCAGTCAGAGTCCAGGAGCAAGGTATTGTAGTCAGCTTTCTAGTTGCTGCACAGAAAGAAACTAAACAAAATGGGCTTGTGGAGGAATGGGTTTATTTGGCTTACAGACTCAGGGGAGACTCCATCCTGGAAGGGAAAACGATGGCATGAGCAGAGGGCTGGACATCACCTCTGCCACAGCACTGGAAACAGCGACAGGAAGGTGTGCCAAACACTGGCAAAGGGAAGCTGGTTTATAACCCCGTAAACCCGCCCCCAACAACACACCTCTATCGAGGTTGTAAAATCCAAACTGCCATCACCTGAAGATAGATAACCCAGAACATATTCATTTGTTTGTGGGGGACACCTGGATCAAACCATGACACAAGGCAATGAGGAAGGGGTTGCTATGATTTAAATATGTCATCACATTAATTGAATAAATATTCCTCCCATATCCTTTGTCTATAGATGAAAATTAATCAGTTGACCAGGTGATCAATTGGATTCTTAAGATAGGAGCCCATAATCTTATGTTTTGGGTCATTTAGAATGCTAAGACCCTGCCCAGGGCTAGAGGTAAAACTCAAATCAGCATTCCCTCAACCAAAGCCCTGATACTTCCACCCTTGTCCTTTCCACGTGGTATTGTAAATCCTATGGAGGAGCAACTGAGAGGTTTCCCTATCTAATGCTACCAGGGAAACAGGAGGTTGGATCTGTCTTTCAATGATCCTCAAGTCTAAATTCTGCCTAGACACCTAACAGCTCTTCATCTTAGACGTACGGCCTCTTCTGTCCTTCCTTCTAGGTCAACACATGCTTTGAGGCCCAGGCCAGATCTGAGAAAAACCTATCAGCTGCAAATAGACTGGACATCTGTTGGATAAGAAGCTGATGATAACTGTCAATTATTGAACATGTGATATGTTCTATTTTTATAATAACACCTTCATATTATGCAAATGAGGCATCTGAGGCCCAGAGCTGTCAAGGAAATTGCCCAAGATGCCTGGCTACTACGTAAGGAGGCTACAAAACAGTGATTCACATAGAACCCAGCCTTCATACTCTTGTCTTCATCCTATCTGCAGGTCACTGGAATTAATAAAGAAGCTACAAATCTGGGTTAGAACAATTTCACCTTGGTAGTCATCCTCCATCCTCACACAGAGTTAAGTGCTAGAGAAGAGAAAAGTGTGAACAAGGAGAGGACTGTTAGCTATTGGATTTTGTGGCTTAATTTAGGGTAAAAATGATACCAGAGGTAATTCAGATGGAGTTACCATGTAATTTTTTAAAAATATATCTTTATTGTCAATAATTAGATACTTTGTATGAGCAAATCTTGTGATGGTTCTCTCATTTCCCTCCTCTCTATCCCCAATGCGCTGGGGTCCTCCTCGGTGAGCATACTGGATCAGTCCATGGGGGTAGGTGTTATGAATTACACAAGAGGTAGCCAGTTTTTTTTCTCCTTTATGTTGAGGGGAGCAATATTTCTGGATTTTTTTCTCCCACCATGGCTCTTACAATCTTTCTGTTCCCTCTTCCACACAGTTCCCTGCGTCACGGTGGGTGAGTTGTAAGTCTGCTTTACTGATGAGATCTTAAGTGTCTCTGGACTTCTGCTTTGGATTGTGGTGAATATCAGTGTCTGTCTCTGTTGTCACATTTTTATTGTTATTGGTAAAATAGGTATGTGTTCATAGTAAGCTATATAATATGCCACCATGTTCATTGGGTTGTTTCTTCTATTTGAAAACAATAAGAGATGGGTATTTGGTTTGTTCGTACCTAGATGCACAATAAAAGCTTGTGGTATTTAGCAAGACATTACATCATGATTATACATATAAAATCCTATCTTTCAGGTCTAACTTCAGAGAGCATTTTAAAAGCATCAACTTCCTTCATTATGTAATCCAAAGAGGAGAGGAAACCCTGACAGGTTCCCAGTGAGAGAGACCCAGCCCCCAGCTAGTCCACAGGTGCTCCTGTATTATCAACAGTCCATGGAAGTACAGCAGTAGTCTGTGCAGCCCCTGCATCCATACTGAGAAGATGAACTCAGTACCATCAATCAGAAACCGAATTCCCACTGAGAGTTCTGCTTTAAGGAGCCGTAAGCAAACTCTCCCACACAAGATCAGTTATTTAATGTCTGCAAGACTCAACATCACCAGTTCACACACAATGCTAGTGGGCCATAACCAGACCTACAATGAATCTTACTGTCAGTATTTTGAAAGATTAGATAGACAATGAACAGGCACCAATATGAAAATATTCAGAGAATTCAACAAAATTTATTTCTCAAAGAGCTCTGATTGTCTAGGGACTCTGCCAACTCTCATAGCCTAGGCTGCTACAGCGTGAGAAGGGAGAAACCTGTGCATTTGATCCTCCTTGAGATCCCACGGGATTCCACACCACTAGCAACAGCAGCCCACAAGGCTGCATAGCTGCAGCTCATTGTAGCTGACTTGAAGCAGCAACAAAACTTACTCTGGAGTCCTTTAGACATCAATATAATTTATTTTGCTCAAGTTCCCTGCCTGGCCCTGTTAGGGATGAATTTTACAAATTTATTTGGAATTCTGGTAAGATGGCTGAGTGGTCAAAAGTGCTTGCAGCTTAATTATGAGGGCCTCTCAGGCTGTAGACCTACAAGGTTCAACTCCCCCAAATTCACATGAAAAGCTTGGCATGACTAAGCACATCTGTAACCCCAGTCCATGGTGGGGTTCAGTGGAAAGTAATCCACCTTTGAGTGATAAGAGAAAGACACCCAACATTCTCCTCTGGCTTCTACTCACCCAAGCCTGTGGCACATGCATCTACACTCACATGCATATTTAACAAGCACCACCACACACAAAAAAATGAAAAGAAATAACTTAGTTGGAGCCTTCAGAAGAATTACACCTAGCTTTCAAATAGTTTGCAGCACCTTTATTAATTGATATATACTAAGCCATTACTAGGTCAGCACTAATGAGCTACGTATGGCTAATATGTGTAACACAGTTCAAACAGCAGTGCATGTGGTTAAGTTTCTATTATGATTCTGTTTAGTCTTTTATTACCAAACATAAATCAATGCCTTCAGAAGAGTCTCTCTATTGATCAATGTGATTAATGCAAAAAAAATATGGACATGATCCACCTGACTCCCTGGGGTGCAATCTAAATTCTCCTACAATGTATAAAAATATTCATGTTTCCTAATATTAAGATTCAGAAGATAAATCTTTACCTAAATGATTAAGAAAATAGCTTTTTTAAACAAAATATCTTCTGTGTAAGCAAATGGGTAAAAAAATTCACTCGCAGATTGGAAGAGTGCCTAGATTCAAGGCAGTCCCTAGTGCAAAAAAAAATTGCCCCTGAGATATAAAAAACAATCAGAATTGTGGCTTGTTAAATGAAGTTTATACTTGAGTATGCGTATCATTGTGTATACTTGAAGCCAATGTTCTATTGATTAAAGAGACTTCCCAGGCAAAATGAACAAGTGTTTCACATGCTTGGCCACCTGGCGAGATCTTATCATCATCTGTCAAAATCCACATCAAGCAGCTTCTGTGAAGGCTTTAAGTAAACTACTACATCTCATTGATGCTCTCTATAACGAACTCCATCTTTGGTTGTTATATGTTTTTCATTCAGATTAAAAGTTTTGTTTTAGATTGTTAATAATACTCAATCTTTCTTGGTGATTGGTGCTCATTTTCTGAGTATACTGCCTTCTCATGGGTAAAAAGTTTCGAGACACCACTGAAATAATAAATCAGTGGATGGATGTTAAATAGGTATTGATCAGGCTTTGGTGAAAACTACAGAGGTATGAGACAATATTGGAGGACATTCCAATATGGCTGAATATACACCCAAATCGTCATCTCCTCCTCCAAAAGCAAGATTCAAACCAGGAAGAACAGCTTCATTTTGAGCTCAGGAACCATGAGAGCATGCTAAGACTGAGCAAGAAGAGGATGGAATCTTTACAAGTCACTTGATACCTCAGCATATTAAGAAAAACAAAGTTTACTAGTAACTGCTACCCAATAATTATCCAGTTCAGAAAGGGAACCCCATCTCTGTAAGGCAACGAATGAATGGGACAGACTCAGACACTCTGCTAGTGTGAACATCAGATATCCTAATTACTGGGAGTCATCTGGAGTCTATATACCAGTTTTACTTTGAAGAGGGAATTCACATTGTCTAGGGAATCTGTAAAACCCAAAAGCCCAGGCTTCGATTCTTTCTTGAGAAGAGAGCTCATTTTTATTTCATTCTACACTCAACTCAGAAACCTGTTCACACCACCATCCTTGGGACCTCACAGATATTACACCATAGTAGCAGAAGAGAATAAAGTCTCTTTATGAACCCAGCATGATCCAGGTGTGAAACAATTACCCTAGGACCCAAGTCCATGCAGTGTCCTATACAACAGAACATGGTTATGTGAGCATAGAGGGGGGCAGAAGCATGACTATCAAGAGCTGAGACACAAAGGAATTTGTCCCATGGGACTCATTAGGCAGGTTGCCTGAGGAACTGAGCCAAGATAGGCCAGGTATTAAGGTCTTACTTCTGTCTTCCTTTCAGTCATCTAATTCAGGGCTCATACTGGTCATGAAACTGGGCTTTGTGCTTCCCTGTTACCATGTTCCCGTGAATTCAGCAATAGCTACATCAACAGCTAGAGCTGAGAATCAGTGCTATAGTTCCCTAGTACTACATCACCCTGAGCCCAACCACGCTACCACTAAGACTAGGGACACGTCATGCATTTGTCCATCTGTTTCCAGAGCTGTCAATGTCAGAGGGCATTTTAGCAGAGCTAACCCCAGAAACACCTTTAAAAAGCATCTACTATATTCCTTTAGATACAACCTTAATAGAGTGACCATATAGAATAATCTCCACTCCTACTCTTGTGTACACCACACTAGTGTTCCCACACCAGTGTGTCTCTGGGGACAATAGATCTCAAACAATTTATTATAGTTAAAGAGGTTAAAGGAGGCTACACAAGATTGCTCAATTAGATTCAAGGCAAACACAATGTTGTAGTTACCTTCTCATTACTGGGACAAAACACCTTACCCAAAGTAGCTGAGAGGTGGAAAAAATTTATTTTGTCTTATAGTCTCAGATGGACACTCCATGATGACAGGCTTCAAAAGTCCTAGAGCAAAGGTTGAACATCACTACTTACAACAGCAGTTAGAAGATAGCAGTAAGAGAGCAAGCTGAGCTCTGGGAAGGGGGGGCTAACTTTAACACCCCAAAGCCCTCCCTAAAGAACACACCATTATTAGCAAGCCTCTGCCTCCCAAATTGCCATCAGCAGGGGAACAAGTATTCAGGACACATGAGGTTATGAGAGTCATCTGATTCAACACACCTCATACAACTACACAATTAGCAACCAAAAACACATTTTAGGACACATTTAATGATACTTCATAAAAGTGGTAGAGAATTGATTCATCAGATATAGCTCAAAGAAATATAAAAAAGTAACATGATACTTTGAAAAAATACAATGCCTATAAACATCTTAGAGAAGATTATATTGATAAAATGCCTGATGAAGCATTTTAAGAATGATTACAAGGGAGCTCAATGACATTCAAGAAAATCCAGACAGGCAATTCAAGGAAATTAGAAAATCAATGAATGCCACAAAGGGGAAATTCAGCAAAGACAATGAAAAAGTCAAAATAGAAATCTTGAAAATGAGGAAAACATAAGGTCATGGTAGATTATATTATATAATAGTTAATGTATCAGAAACATAAGAAAAAGATGCCTCTTAAAACAAAGAAAAAATGCTAAGTCACATATAATAGAACACTCATTAGACTCATTAGCCTCTCACTGGAACCCTTACAATCCAGGGGAGGAATGAATGGCATATTCTAGATTATGAAAGAAAACAAATCTTAACAATGATTACTCTAACCAGGAAAATTATTTTTCAAAAACAAAGCATAAATAATTTTCAAGATGAGTAAAAATTGAGGAAATTCAGCACCACGATAAGATGATTTTTACAAATACTATTCAATGACACAAAAGAATAAAATTCTATGGCACAAAAGAGTAAAACTAATTCCAGAAAATCATAAAATCTATTGAAAGAAACAGACATGCAAATAGAAATAGAAAAGAATGAAGCCTTATTAACCAAAGCACAAAGATGACCAAGAGAAGAATAGAACAAAGGCCATCCGATGCAAAGAGGAGTAAGTTTATAGTGGCCGTAGTAAAGCCTAACTCACCAATAATGATTTTGAACATAAACAGATTAAATTCCCCAATCAAAAAAATACAGACTGTTTGAATGGACACAAGAACAAGGCCCAATTACATGCTGCCTACAAGAAACTCCCATCACAAATAAAGTCACATACAGACTGAAAGAAATGATGGAAAACAACACTTGACACAAGTGGAGATCATAACCAAGCAAGAATAAGTACTTTCATATGATACATAATAGACTTGAAGAGAAAAACTAAAAAGAGATGAAGAATGTCACTATAAGATGACCAAGAAATCACTTTTGGGATGTAGCATACTAAGACGAAAGTCATAAGCACCTACATAAAAATACAGAAATATTTCAAATACTAGAAAGTTTTCAAATAAACAACAAAATAATAATTAATCTCAATGAACTAGAAAAACAAATGTAAACAAAACCCTAAGGGAAATAAGAACAGAAATGACAAACATCAAAACAAGAGAAAATTCAAAGAAACAAACAAAAACAATTAGAGATTAAAAATCAAAGAGATGAATGAGACAAAAGGCTCTTTTTGACAAGGTAAGATTGACACACTTTCAGTTAGAATAAGGAAAAATAGATGTCACCAATAAAATAGAGCAAGAGACATTGCAATAGATACCACAAAAAAATATAAGGCATCTTAGTGATTCTTAGAAACAGCTACACACCAAAAACTTGAATAAGATAGAAAAGGGTTACATTTCTGGACCATATGTCTTTCCAAAATTGGATTATAAAACAGAAAATGTAAACAGGCTAATAGCTGGCAATTTAGATAAATCAGTAATAAAAAACTCCCCCATCAAAGAAAATTCCAGAACTAGATAGTTTTACTTCAAATTTCTAAAAGCTTTAAGGAAAACTTCATTAATATAAATTATTCTCAGCTTATTTTGAAATAAATATATCAAATGAACAGAGGTGTGAATTCTTGAGCAAAACACTAGCGATTAGAATCCAATAGCATATTCGATAGGCCACACAGCATGGTTAAATGTGACTTTTCCCTCTGGAGGCACGTATAGTTCAACCTATGCAAATGAAACAGGTAATAGATCACACAGATAATGAAAGACAAAAATCATATGATTAACTCAACATATGAAGAAAGAACACTTGAAAAATTCAAAATCCTTCCATAAGAAAAAAAATGAGGTCAGAGGAATGTGAATCCATTAAATGAAGGTCATGTCAAAACCACAGCAAACTCTTACTGAATGGAAAAAAAATGAGATCTTTCTTACAAACCTAGAACAAGACAAGGCTGTGCTCTCTCATCGCTTTTATTCAACATAGCACTAAATGTCTTAGCCAGACAAGATAAGCAACTGACAGAAATGAAGATCATGGGAATAGGAATGGAAGAAGTCAGATTATCCATTTTCAAATAATATATTTTTTATATTAGACAACCTTACTTAGAACTGATGGATACATGATCAATATGCAAAAAAAATTGCTGGCACTCTATATACCAACAATGAGAAAGAAAAAATGTCATTTTGCAATTACTTAAAATAAAAATAGCTAAGAATAAAATTAAACATGGAAGAGAAAAATTTCTGCAGTGAAAATTATAAAATAGATGAAAGAAAGTAAAGAGAAGATAAAATAATGGAACCATCTCCGATGTTCTTTAAATGGAATAACTGGTACTGTTATAAAATTCATACTACTCAAACCCATCTATATAGATTCAATGTAATACCATCAAAATACCAGTGACATTTTCAATAGAACTAGAAAATAATGATTCTAACATTCCTATTAGGAGGCCAAGAAGAGAGCTCAGTCAGTAAAGTGCTTAACTTGGAAAAGCATGAGGCCCTGAGTTTGATCTCAGAACCCAGGAACAAATGTGTTATGGAACATATTTGTAATCCAATACTTGGGAGGCAAAGATAAATACATCTCCAGGGTTCATTGGCCAGTCAGTCTAGCCTACTTGGAGATTTCCAGGCCAGAGAAAGACAATGTATCTCAAAAGAAAAGGTGTACAAAGCCTGAAATCAATGGCTCTTGAGGTTTCCTCTGGCCTCCACATGCACACACATGTATGCACACAAACATCCACAAATGTACACATACATACATGCACAAAAAAACTTTTTAAAATTCCAGAAATTCAAAAAAGACAATGAAGAACAACATCAGAACTTCATTGATAACAACGATAACAAAGCAATATCAGAACTTTATCGATGAGCAACGATAACAAACCTGGAGGAATCACTTCACAATATACTTCACTGATCTCCATAATGGCTACACCACTTTGTACCCTTCCAGATGAATTATTGGCAATTAATGGCTGCTGGGGAAGCTAGACACCTTTTCTGAAGTGCTGTAGCCCTAGTAAGTTGCACATGCTCTGGGAAATACTTTCCCACCCATGTTCATCCAGGTGACCCTAAAGTAAGCTCAGTGGACCACACAGAAACACACACACACACACACACACACACACACACACACACACACACACACAGAAAAAGAGCATCAAAATGGGAAAAGTAGGGCTACTTAGGAAAAAGAAAGGGTCTGTGGAAGGGAACTTAGGAGGGAGACAGGGAAAGGTAAGGGGAGGAGATTATGACCAAAATGCATTATATGCATGTTTAAAACTGTCAATAAAAAGAAAATAGGGACTGGACAGATTTCTCAGTGGTTAAAGGAGCTTGCTTGTCAAGACTTCCAGTCCATGGTGCATGTATCTGGAGTTCATTTACAGTGGGAAAAGGTCATGGCATGCCCATCACCCCTCTCATACATAAAGTGAAATATTAAACAAAAATAATAAAGAATTCCTAAAAACAAAAGGAAAATATATTACAAAGCTCTCATAATAAAATGGTATGAAATTAGCATAAAATACTGGATTTCCCAGAAATAAACCCACACATGTACAACCAACTGATTCTTGACAAAGGTACCAAGTAAGTTTTGAGAGATGATAACCTCTTCAAAACTTCTGATAAAGTTTATACTCACATGCAGGAGATTAAAAGTTGAGCCTAAATCTACAACTACTAAACAAACAACATGAATTAAAGATGTAAATGTAGACCTACTACACATCAGGAACTACTAGAGAAGACATGGCAGGAATTTTTCAAGACACTGGAATGGGCAATGGTGTTCTTGATAAGACACTAAAATGACAGGAAAAAATATTTAAAATGGGCAAATGGAGTTATATCAAACAGAGAAGTTATTGCACAGCAACAAAAAAGGAAGAGAGTAAAGAAACAGCCTACAGAGAAACAAAAAACGGCAAATCAGCCATCAGTCAAAAGATAATATCCACAGCAAATAAAGAGCCTTAAAAGCTCAACAATGAGAATATATAGTCCAGTTGAAAATAGGTAAAGGATATGAACAGATAATTTTCAATTTAATCTCCAAATGCAAAGTTAGAATAAGGAGAAGGAAACATTAACTACCTTGATTTGATCATTACATGTTTTATACATACAATGACATAACACAATGTCCTCCATAATTAACAGCCCTTATTATGTTGGTTGAAGATTTATTCAATGTTGAAAGAGAACAGAGAATAGCAGTGGAAGAGTGTGTCATGTTTAGAACAAATTCTAGGTCTGTAACCAGTGGTTTGGAGGCACTGAGGAAAGAAGTTGCGTGATTCACGATCTTCTGCTTCTGTGGACACGTGATGACACACTGCGTGGACAAGAACTTGAAACTGTTACGTGCTCAAGCATTTGTGCTCATGAGATGAAGATTCCCATCATTTTCAGACGCTTACAACGGTCATTGTCACTTTTCAACAGTTTGTTTTGCTTAAAATGTACAGGTATGGATCTGGGGAGATAGCTCAGTGACTAATAGCACTTAGTGCACAAGCCTGACCCCCAGCATTCACATATCCCTCACCCACATGAAGCCTGACAATAGCATGGAGTGTCTGTAATCCCAACTTACCTATGGTGATGGGAGGCAGTCAGGAGGCCCCAGCTGCCCATGGGCCAGCCAGTCTTGCATTCACAGCAGCAAACAACAGAGACCCTGTCTCAAACAGGGCTGATGCAAGGTGGGGACCAACACCCTAAGGCTGTCCTCTGATGTCCCCATGTTCTGGCAGCAGACGCTCATACACACCTATTCCCAGACATGCGTACATACACACACCAACTTACAGATATCACCAATAACTTTCTTATTTTGATACCTGTCATTTAACTTCTCACTTGTGATCCTCTTTAAGCATTGGTCCCGTTTCCATGGCTACCAATGTCAAAACCAAGATGGTGGCATATGTTTCCAGGCACTTCAACTCTAAGTCAGGGTTTCAGCAATACCTGGGGGTGGGAACAATGCATATCCCTCAAGGGAAATTTACTGAGGGTTCCCAATAAATAATGCAAAATAAATCTAAGCAAGATTTTTGTTTTGCTATGTATAATGAGAACGAAGAAGCTTAGATGTTAGGTGGAGAAGGACTGTGATAAAATCTCTGCTTGCCCATCTAGAGTGACCTAGGAGCCTCAGTACAATCAGGTGTAAATTGGGAATGATGACAAATAGGTTCTCAGGTATTGAGGATTAAACAAAATAACCTAGAGCATCTGGAAGAGCATCTGGCACATTCCTTCTGGAGGGAAATGCTCCTGCCCACTGTGCTTGCTGAAAAGAGTGTAGGACTGGAAGTCCCTCTTCTGCCTGAGGGAAGATTTACTGTTGCTTTTCACGTGGGACCCGGCCCTGCAATTTTCAAGGCAAGTTACTGCATCTGGCCCTGGAAGTAGCTCTGACATTTTTGACAAGGCCTTAAGTGCAGCTCTCCCTGGGGTGCTGTAACTGAGATGAGATGGGGCAGGTGGCAGTAATTGGCATCCCAGCCACTCAAGCATTGGATCTAACACGGATTACCATGGAATTCCTTTAAAGAGAGAGAGAGAGAGAGAGAGAGAGAGAGAGAGAGAGAGAGAGAGAGGGAGAGAGAGAGACTTCTATGAATTTTTGTTGGTTTTAAAACCCTTTGATAATTATTTCTGTCATCAGTCACACAGCTGAAGGTTGAAAGGAAAACCATGCTTACTGGAGATTAAGCAGATTCTAACAGCTTTGTTTCTTAGGAGAGTAGTGAGTAGTATGGTATTAGTGGCAATCAATTTACCATCACTATTTTATTGCTGGAACTTAGAAAATAGTGCTTGGGTCCCCCAAAGTACTGCTCTACTTCTTGTCCTGATGCCCTTCTCCACATAACTCTAGAACTCGAGTTCCCTGCACACAGTGTCCTTTCACAGTGCATGCCTTGAATATTATGGGTACTTTAAACAATAAATAAAAGTTATATTCCCCTTCTGTCTTCTCTAATGTTAGGAGACAGAAAAAAATGGAATAATGACTGAGGAGTTCAATAAATAACAGACCACCATGGACAGAAACCCAGAGTCCCACTGATGTCAACCTAGAACCTAAAGCTTCTTGCTTATCATTACAGATTCTCAACTTGGTTATGTGCATAATGGGAGAAATACTTTTATTTGAATTTTAAAATGAGGGCTTAAAGGAAATATATGGAAACAGCAACATGGGCTGTGGTAAAAGTAACCAAAATGCGATTAGATTTTTATAGAACAACCTGCTTTTCATCTGGAGGATAATACAGTAGACTGTTGGCTTAAAAAACTTGGCTATGGAAGTGAGATGGAGAGAAGAGGGAGAGAAAGGAGGAGGAGAGATAGATGGATGATGGATCGACTGATACTATAGATGGAGGAGCTGAACTAAGAGAATGAATGCATATCATGAAGTGGATTCGTTACATTATCTTACAAGATGCAGGATGGAAGACCACCAATGGCTGTCAGTAGGCTGGACAAGCTAAGAGTTCCACTACTGTTCAGTCCATGAGGCTGGAGGCCTCAGCATTCCCAATCTGATGCTGAAGGCCTAAAGGAATCCTGGAGAGCCAGTGGTTTTCTATCTACGTTGGAAGGCTGATAGAGCTGCGTTCCCATGTCCATAAAGGATGGCACAGATAGGGTGGATGGACGAACTTGCAGGTAGCACAGGGAGCCAATCAAATGGCTCAGTGCTTTCTGGGATTCTCTTTACATAGAGTCCACCACTGGAAGGAGGGGCTATTTGCTCTGGGGGAAGGTCTTCCTTCCTCAGTTAATCCTCCTGGGCGAGGTCCTCACAGACATGCCCAAGAGGCTTGTCTCTGACTTGATTCCTGGATTGAACCAGCACAAATGCATGCATACATTCTCACATGCATGCATCCGTCCAGATTCCAAACACATCGTTGGAAATGTTAACTCTGCTGAAGGTTCATATGGAGACAGGCATATGGATACATCACTGAGCATCGTCTACTTTCAACATACTTCCCCAACTTTTTCTGCTCAAAACTCTAATGATCATCTGACTTGGAAAAGAAGAGGATATATCACCTCTAAAGAAAAAAGGATGAAAGTCATTTGAACAGTTTAGACCAACTACTTATGAAGAATAATTTAATGGGTGTGTGTAGGCACCAATGCCTCTATTTTGAAGGGTGATGACAACAGAATTTCACTCAGGGAGATGTGAAATATGACTTCTTACCCTTTTGCCTCCTCTTGCCTCCTGTCAAGAATCATTGGTGTTACAAATGTTTGTCAAGCATGCCTTCTGTGTAAAATACATGTATTCATAGTAGAGAAGATTGCACAAAAGGGGCTCTTGCCTTGTGAAGATTACAGTTCAAAAAAGGAAAATATCATTCATACCCATTTACATGATTAAGATATAATAACCATGGAATAAGTGTATGTCGGAAAAGAATAATAAGCTCTATGTGAGAATGGAGTGCATAGGAAATGATTGTGAGAATGACCGCATTTCTTTTTCATGGAAAGAAACTTACCACTTGAAAGAAATCTTACAAACTAAAATTAAACATACTAATTCCCACTGACAAAATTCAGAACTAGTAACGGTCCTAGTGAAATTAGACTTTACTCCGACATTCTTAGAGAATACAATAAATGCTCAGATCTAGATGGATGTTGTCAAGAATACGTATTTACTGACAGTCCCTAAATAGATAAGCAGAAACTTCTTTTCTAAACTGTTAATATCAACTGTAGTTTTGATGATGATATCCATAAACTATAAGGCACGTTTCAGTCCTGTTTGATGTACCTCCAGCACGTAGTAGCATTGGATGTTGATAACAGTTTACTTTATTCCTATTGGAATCCAAAGAGATTTTTCTAAAGAGAAATGAAAATCAAGGAGCTGGTTTTGATAGTTACAACTGCTAGGGAAGTTATATTAGAGGGAGGATTGGGAGACAGTGCCATGGTTCCAGGCAAAAGAATTCAGGCAATTCAAAGAGCGAAAGTCAAGAGAGAAGTCAGAGAGTGATATGAGTTCCATCACAGATATCAATTTTATTTTCTTTTCTAATCTCCCTTTTAACAAAGTTGTTTTGATATTAAATGTATGTTAATGGATATATATCAGTAATAGTTATTGAAATTCACACCATAACACTGTGATATTAGCATGGGCAAGGATCCTGAAGCCCAGAGAAGAAGTTGTTCTCATGAACAATATTAGAAAACCGTAGCCCACATGTCCTTAATTTTCCAGGAAAAGTGAGGCCTTATAAGGAAGAATGGCATGTTCAAGATCCCGCAGTAAGGTGAGCTCATACATGCACATTTATGCCAAGTTGCTTAACTGTTGGACTACTGTGTGAACCTTCCCTAAGTCAGAGGTGTGGACATGGCCAGTTAACCTTGTGAAAGTCAAAACTCAGTTCAATCTCTACTGTCAGCAGCTCAACACAGAGGACTGGAGATGCCTTCACAATATGACAGACATAGTTTGGCAAGAGAGTGTTCCAGCTTCATAAAACCTACTTTGTGAAGAATAAGTCAGAGCCCACACTCAGCCTATAAAAATGACTTTTCCATGCTCAGGAAAATAATAACTACCAAAGGGCAGGCTGTCTGTCTGTCTGTCATGGGTCCTTTTCTACTAACACATGGACTTCCATACTAAAAACAGCCCTCACCTATGAATACCCACAAACAGAACAGAAAACCACATTGATTTATTTTATTTCTACAAAGCATGGGGTTAATGAATGAGCTACTTCATGTCAAATTTTAAGGCTATTTTGTGAAGGTAAGAGGATGGATACCAGTGTCTTGGGATAGTTTCTCAAAGAAAAAAAAACATAACCTTACAAGCAAATAATTAAAGTGTCATCCAGCAGGGTACAGAACAAGGACAACAATAAAAATCATAGCCAGCCCTCTTGGTAGCTATGTTTGAATCCTGGTCTACACATAATCTTCGAAAACAGGCTTAGACCACATGGTTTTGGTTTCCTTGCTGTTATAAAGATGAGTTCAAATGTATCTTGCCTCTCTGTCTTTCTGCATTTCTAAGCTAAGAATCTACACAGTTGCTGAGGTTATGGGAAGGCAGAGTAGCAAGTGTCAGAGCTGCTGGGGAAGCGCAAGGATCACATGAGATTCTGCCAGTCACAGGGCTTTGTGTTTCATTCAACTGAAAAAGGATCATTGTGGGGAAATTCCTACCTCATTCTGAGCAGTTTCCCTGTGAACCTCCATCCAATTCAAGCACACAATATGGCATATCCCAACTCTAACATTTCCCACCAAAACAGAACACATTTATACCTCCATAAACTGTGTTTGAAGTCGGCTTAAATACACAAATGTATAAATTACAATTACAAAGTGCAATCTGAATCATTTTCAGAAAGAAAATGTGAGTAATCCAATGAAATGCCATGAAGGAGAAACAGAATATATGATGTGGCAATATGAAGAATGTTCCCAGTGGAACTAATGCTCAGAATGCTGTGTGTTAAAGAAATGAAAGTACCTGTATCTATGGAACTTATAAGTTTAAAAAGATCCCTCATCACAGGTAGTATCTCACTGACAAGCATGTTTTAATTTCAGCTTTTAAGTTGTTATAGAGTAAAATTAATTTTTGTGTAAGAATCATTCTATGCATTTAAAATATTAGGTCCCTCTAATGACCACTACAATCTAAATATAGACCTATCCCATCACCTCAAAAAGTCTTTGGTCTCTGTCTTTATAATCCATCCCCTTCTCAATGCTTAAACCATAACAACCAATTAATAATATGCTTTCTTTGATTGAATTTGTTTTTCTTTTTTGAGAATTCAGTAGTGATGGTTAACTTTTGTTGTTAACATGTTTAGTGATATTGGATGGGTCTCTAAGGTTTTTTATGGGGAGGCAGACCCTCAGTAGAGGGCAGGATATAAGTAGGCTCAGGGGAGTTAGAATCAAACATCCTTTCTTGGGAGGGCACTGCAGGAAGGAAATGCCAGAGACTAAGTAAGTCAACCATGGGAAATGATTGCAAGACCCTGCCCTAAAGCTGTATAAAGGGGAAGGAATTATCTCTCATCCCCTGCCTGCCTGGCTGCTGATGCTTGTAGTGCATCACTTCATCAGATTTGGACCCGTGTCTCTGCAGCCTTCCAGGCTGAACTGAAGACCAATGGCTCCCCAGGAAGCCTTTAGGCCTTCAATGATATATTAAGAGTGCTGAGGCATCCAGTCATGTGGACTGAGGGGCTACCATTTCCTTGACCCTCAGGCTTGCAGACTGCTATTCTTGGACTTCCCTGAGCTAATCTAATAAATCCCTCCCCCTTTTTTTTTTTTTTACTATAATTCATTCTGTTGATTCCATTCCTCTAGAGAACCCTGACTAATAGAGAATTTAGTTCCAGGAGTGGTTACAGAGAAACAGAATTGTAAGAATAGGTTTCTTTCGTGGGCTTGGTGATATCTGGTATTGTGTCTCCAAGTTCAGTGATATTAAAAACTCTACTGCTCATAAGGAGATCACTCACTGTTACTGTTACTGGCAATAAGGAGAGCCCTCATAATCAATCCATGGTGTGAACTATTTAAAGAGCTTTGTGAGACAGATATATTTACTGATCCTGAGTCACGTCTTATGAAGAACATGAAATTTAGTGACTTGGCTTTTAAAACTTTTGAATATTTGAGGGAAAAGTAAGGTGAATAATGATGCTGGTTGGTTGCTTCTAGCATCTATGAATAAACTCTTAAGGGAGAAGCAAAAGCTTTGAAAGGAAATTAATTTCCCAGTTTAAGACCCACATACATGATCTGAAGGTTTCTATATGTGCCGGGAGGACAGTTGTCTCTCTTGCTGTAACAGGGTTCAAATTGTAGAAAACAAAACTCAAGCTCTCATTGTGACACTGCCTAACTTGCAATGCAAGTTCAAGGCTTACAGGCTATCAGAAGTTAAATTGACGGAACTGATTACAAAGGAGTGGAATCATGTAACATTGGATGGGGATGTGTGGGAGGACCCTGAAGAATCTGTGGACCCTGAATCTTTGGATTCTGAAGAAGTGATTTTGTCTGAGGAACTAGTCATACCTCCCTGAGCAGCAGTTGCATCTTCGCCCTTACCACGACCACCTGAAGTATTTTTGCTCTTGCCTAAAGGAATTAATCCTTCTTTGCAAAACATACTATGAAACTCCCTTCAGGAAATGCTGGACAAGACCATACCCTTCAGTCCCCACCCATCTTCACCTCATAACCAGATGTAAGGTGAAGCAGGGGCCTAAAGGTGGGATAGAAAGTGTGACTCAAGAAGAGGTTAAATGCACCCCAGAGAATGCCAAGAGTTTCCTAACTCATCTAAGCAGAAGCGTAGGGAATATGTGTGGGAATGGATTCTAAGAGTGTGCAATAGTGGTGGAAGAAATATAAGATTGGATCAGGCTGAATTTATTGAAATGGGTCCATTGACCAGTGATTATAGATTTAACACTGCAGCTCATGCAGTTAGAAGTGGTGCCAAGAGTTTATTTGATTGGTTGACTGATGTATGGATCCAAATATCCATACTGTGAATGAGCTCAAGCTGCCTGATATCCCTTGGGTCGATGTAGATGAAAATATTAAAATGCTCAGAGAACTTGGGATGCTGAACTGATTTGGTCATTTAAACTCATCTTTGTCCCCATAATGGGAGGGTCTAGAAAATGTGCCCTTCACTAAGACTATAAGAAACAGATTTTTTTTTTTTTTGGTTTTTTGAGGTAGGGTCTCACTCTAGCCCAGGCTGACCTGGAATTCACTATGTAGTCTCAGGGTGGCCTCGAACTCATGGCGATCCTCCTACCTCTGCCTCCCGAGTGCTGGGGTTAAAGGCGTGCGCCACCACGCCCGGCTAAGAAACAGATTTTTGAGGGGTGCTCCAGCATACTTAAAGTTCCCAGTAGTTGCTGTTATATGTAAAGAAGATATCACATAGGAAGCTGTAGCTGCTGCATTAGGTGAGTTAAATGCAAGGAGTCTAACTGGATCTCAGAGTAACGGGGGCCAAGTGGCAACATTGAATTACCAAAGGCAAGGTGATCATGTTTACTGTAATAGACAGCAAAAACAGAACAATTCTCATGATGGTATGACTTGTGTGGACATTTGGTACTAGCTAATTAATCACGGTGTTTCCAGAAGTGAAAAAAAAATAAGAAGCCTACTAAATTCCTGCTTGATCTATATATGCAAAAAAGTTCCAGAGCAAAGGAACGAAAGTCTACTGTGTATTACAGTAACAGAGAATCAAGGCCTCTTAACTATTTCCCAGACTTGAGTAAGTTTACAGATACAGAGCCCCTTGAATGAAAGGGTGGCCAGGTACCTTAAAGGAAGGACCCTCCTGCAACTCCCAAATATTTCTACTCTAAGCTTAGTCCTATCCTTCCTGAGAGGAACCTATGGCCTTTTGCTGCACACTGGCTCTGAATTAACATTAATTCCAGGGGACCTCAAACAGCTTCATAGCCCTACAGCTAACAGAGGTGCTTATGTGTGTCAGGTGATCAATGGACTCTTGAAAAATATTCGACTAACTTTGGGTCCAGTGGGTCCCTAAACTCATTCTGTGGTTATTTCCCCAGTCCCAGAATGCATAATTGGAATAGATATACTTAGGAGTTTGGAAAATACCCACATTAGTTCCCTGACTTCTGGAGTGAGGTTTATTATGGTTGAAAAGGCCAAATGGAAGCCATCAGAGGTCCCACTGCCTGGGAAAATAGTGAACCAGAAACTATATCCCTGGAGGGATTGCTGAAATTAATGTCACTATTAAAGATTTGAAGGATGCAGAGGTAGTGATTCCCACTCATCTCCCTTTAACTCTCCTTTTGGCCTGTTCAGAAGACAGATGGATCCTGGAGAATGACAGTGGATCATTGGAAACTTAACCAAGTGATGACTCCAATTGCAGCTGCTGTCCCTGAAACCTGCTGTTTCCTTATTTGAGCAGATTAACACATCTCTTGGTATCTGTTATGCAGCTATTTATCTTGCAAATACTTTCTCCTCTTGACAGAATGGTGGAATGGCCTATTAAAGAAACAGTAATGTTGCAAATTAGGTGGCAATAGTGTGGAGGGCTGGGGCAAGGTTCTCCAGCAGGCTGTGTATGCTCTGAACCAGCATCCTATATATGGTAGTATTTCTCCCAGAGCCCAGATTCACTGGTCCAGGAAACAAAGGGTGGAAATGGGAATGATGCTACTTACCATCACCCCAAGTGACCCATTAGCCAAACTTTGGCTTCCTGCTCCTGTAATGTTATGCTCTGCTGGCTTAGAAGTCTTGGTTCCAAAGGGGGAGTGCCTTTGTGAGGAGACACAAAGAAAATTCCATTGAACTGGAAGCTAAGATGCCCCTCCAGCCACTCTGGGCTCCTGATACCACCACCTCCCCCAGTCAACAGGCTAAGAAAGAAGATACAGTGTTAGCCAGGGTGATTGATCCAGACTGCCAGGGAGAAATTGGACTATTTTTCCACAATGGAGGCAAGAAAGAGTATGTCTGGAGTATAAGAGACTCTATAGGGCACCTCTTGGTGTTACCATGCCCTGTTATCAAAGTCAGTAGGAAACTACAACATCCCAATCAAAGTAGTGTGATAAATTGCCCAGATACATCAGAAATGAGGGTAAGGGTCATCCCTCCAGGTAAAGAACCAAGACCTGCTGAGGTGCTTGCTGAAGGCGGAGGAAATACAGAATGGGGAATAAAAGAAGGTAGTCACAAATACCAGCTAAGGCCATGTGACCAGTTACAAAGATGAGGGCTATAACTGCCATGCGTATTTTCTTTCATCTTACTTTGCTAAGAATGTGGGTGCATATATACACCAACACCTTTGTTTTTCCATTTCTCTATTATGTAATTAATATTAATTGAGATTATATCATTAGTTAGCTGTTGTTGAATTTATATTTAACTTATTAAATATTAGAGACCAAGCATTCTTCAAGGGACCGTGCCTTGTGCTGGGAGAAGATTATGCATTTCTAGTAGTACATGGGATTGTTATATCATATTAGGTAAAATTATGATCTTGTTTCTGTCTTCATTTGGAAATTAAGTGTGATTTAAGGAAATATGATTTGATGTCAAGTCGACAAGGGGTCAACTTTTGACAGTTAAGTTTTGTTGTCAACTTGACCTGTTTAGTAATCTTGGGTGGGACTCTGAGGTTGTTTCCAGGAAGGCAGTCCTCTCATTATGGGGAAGGATGTAAGGAGGCTCAAGGGAGTTAGAAGCAAACATCTTATGGTAGTTTGAATGGATGTCCCCAAATAGATTCAAGGGCTATTAGTTTTATTTTCCAGCTGCCTGGCTGGAGGAGTTGTCACCTTAGCCAGCCCTAAGTTATTTCTGAGGTGGATGTGAAATTCCAGCTATACATATGCAAAGAGCAGTCAGATCTGAAGGCTGGCAGTTCTGCTGTTTTGCTAGTTGAATTGGAGTGTGCTGGCTGGAGGTGCTGGATGGGTTTTTCTCTTTGCCTGGATCTGTGAAAGGGGGCCAGCTTTTTTTTTTTTTTTTTTCATTATTGAACTTACCCTGTATCTGTTACTTAAATATATTCCTCCCAAAACTGTGCCTAGTTTGGACATTCATCCCAGTGGCATGTGGCTCAGTAACACACATCTCTTTCTGGGAGGGCAGTAAAGGAAGGAAATTCCAGAGACTCAGTAAGTCAACAAGTCTGGGAAAGGGTTACAAAACCGCCCTCTTCCCAAGGTTATATAAAGGGGAAGGAAATCTCTCTCATCCCCTGCCTGACTAGCCATTGGTTGTAGTGCATTCCTTCATCAGCATTGGAACAAAGTCTCCTCAGCATTCCATCCTGGACTGAAGGCTAGTGACTCCCCAGGAAGCCTTTGGGCCTTTGGTGCTGGATTAGGACTCCTGAGGCATACAGACACATGGACCAAGTGGCTACTGGTTCCTTGATGCTCAGGCTTGCAGACTGCTATTGTAGGACTGTCTGAGCTAATCCAATAAATCCCCCTTTTTACTACATTTCATTCTGTGCATTCTGCTCCTCTAAAGAACCCTGACTAATCCACCAGTGGAAACCTTGTTCAGGCTGGCTTCTTTCAATCAACTACAGAATTCATCCAGTATGTTTAAACAGCCAATATTTAATTCCTTTTTTATTTGTTAATAATATTATGACCTTTAGATATATCACATTATTTATGTACTTTTGGAGGAATATTTGATTGCTCATTATAGTTTGGGTGGTTTAAGAACACATCTGCTATAAATGTTCATATGTAGAGCTATGTGTAAACATGTGCTCTTGTCTCTAAGGTGAATGTTAAGAATTAGTCATACTGTGAGTGTATTTTTAACTTTGTCATAAGAATGCAAACTTTTTGAGTGGCCATTCCATCCATGGATATCTTTAGAAGGAGGCACACTTCAAACTAACACACACACACATTTATCACATCTAGTTCCTACCTGTGTCTTGTCCACAGATTTATCTTCTTCCACATCTGCTCTAACATATTATATAGCCAAACTAGAATTCCATAGCTGAGAGTCTACCCTGATTTTCCTCAAATTTACATGAAATGTGTAACATTCTTAGAGAAGATAATAATTAAAAAATGAAGTATGGACCAAACTTAAATCTTTTCCAACATTTCATTTATTCAGAATAATTCATTCTTCATTGTTTCCTAATCATGTTTATTCCTTCAAATCCTGTCTACCAACAAGGCAGGAAAAAAATGACTATTTTTTCTTGCAATATTAGGAATTAAACCTATGGTATATATTGTAAGTAGATATAGAGATGAGAGAGAGAGAAACAGATAAAGAGAGAGAAACAGAGAGAGAGAGAGAGAGAGAGAGAGAGAGAGAGAGAGAGAGAGAGAGAGAGAATGGGTACACCAAGACCTCTTACAACTGGAAACAAGCCCAAACTCCAGATGTATACAAACAACACTTTTTGCATCTGCCTTTACATGGGTGCTGGCGAATCAAACCCAGGCTCTCAGTCTTTGCAAGTAAGCACCATTAATCACTTAACCATCTCTCCAGCCCAACTTTCTTTTCTTTCTGTATTCATTCATTCATTCATATATTCAACAAATATTTCTCAATTATCTACCATGTTCTACTTATTACAGAGCTCCCATGGATATAATCTAGCCCAATATCTGGCCCAAGATAAGTAGTCAGAAAATGCAGAGTCTAAATGGCATGGCCAAGGTTTCAGGTGCTTTGAATTAAAACTTGATTCTCTCAATCATTTCTTCAGCTATCTCTTAACAGATTCACCTCTTATCCCAGGTGCAGCTACATTATCCTAAAACAATCATTGGAGGGAAGGGAATGCTCCTTCGATCTTTATATTAAATAGACTAATTTATGGATACTCAGTATACATTTGTTTGAATGCATTTACTTGGTGGACAGACACTATATTATAAAGTGGTAGTCTTTCCATTTGACACAAAACCAAACTTATTTGCTTTAAAGTATTTCACTAGACAATAAACCTTTTGATTTTGAACTGAAATATTTGGTCCAACAAAAATTACATCTCTTCATCTTAGCCAGAGTTTTCTTAAACATAATCTTCACTTCATATTTCATGCAGTAAGCATATTCCTCCATGGAAGCTCATTTTCCTTGGCATCTGAGTTTTGCTTAAATAACTGACTATAATAGTCTATAACAACAGTGTGTAATCCCATGATGGTGTGTAGATAATAAAGCATTTTGTAGATTTCAGGCACACTGTTCAAAAGAAACAATAACAAACGTCTGCTAAACATCTTGGTCAACTAATATCTACCACTTATTCACAAGCATGAACACCACAGTAGGTGCTAGGGCTGCAGAGATGAGAAGACACAGTCCTTAGTGTTCTGAGTACAAACAGGACACTCAGGGAGTTCAGGAAGAATGGGGGGAAATGGTTGCTGGAGACTGGATTTTACAGAAATGTGAAAATTTCCACCTATTTCTTTATTTTTGGCTTTTATTTCAAGTTCAACAAATATAAATCTCAGAGGATTACTTAAAGACAGAGTGAAGGATGGTGCATTTGGCCAAATCTCTACATATTTCAGATGCTCTCTGAAACCAGAGTGATAAGTACTCTTTAGACTCACCCCTAAAATGAAGCTAACAAAACAGATAATATTTTAAATCAACATATTCTTAAATCTCATATATTCCAGGTTGCCTGAAGTCTAGAGTATTAGACATTTTTCTCCATCCCTTATACTACATCTAAATAAGTGGATACAATATCCATAGTAATAACTGCGACACACAATTGTATAATCAATATCTCTTTTCATGTGATGTTACAGTCTAAAGTGGAAAATGTGCAGATATTATGGGAGCACTAAAGAAAGAGGCATTCACTTGGTTTGGAAGAAGGAGTCAGGGGTAACTTAGGGGAAAAGACACTCTAAGGAGGCTTGGAAGAATATAGAGTGCTTGTCAAACATGTTAATAATGAAATGGGTTTTTTAGAAGAAAGGCCAGATGTTAAAAACAGCATGACATTTAAGGAAACTGAGTATTTAATGGTACTGTAATGAGATAGTAGACTCTATTACTAATAAAATATAGTAAGATTTTTCCACTGATATACTTCAGGGATATCTGACCCAAAGAGCAAGAGCTATTGGCAAAAAATCAACTATACAGTGACAACTTGGGATTGAACCTAGGGACCATAAAGGGAGGGGCTTCCAGGAAATTTTGGTGGCAAGGCATAAAGACTTCAAATATATTCGTTTTTCAAGCTTCTTTCACACAACCTCATACCCAGTGCCTAGCCTTAAATAGTAAAGATGTTGTAATTATCAGTTAAATACAAAAATAAGGCTTTTCCTCCACAAAAGTTATGGGCTTTGTGGCTCTAGTCAGTATATGGGGAGGGACAAAGGTAAGAGAAATAAGTCCTGTGATGAAGAGGAGAGCAGGTGTGCATGGAGCTTTGACATGATTAGCTCCAGAATACCTAGAGCCTAGGAGGGTAGGCAGGGTGCTGGTCACAGTTTCACTGTGCTTTTCTCTAGCCAGAAAGTGTTAACCATTGAGTAAATATGGCTATCCTTGAAATCAGCTATAATGAGACTACCAACACAAAAAAGACCAGCAGGTTCTACAATGTGGGGTAGTGCTGGGCATGTGACTGAGGACTTGTCTAGAATTCATGAGGACCTAGATTTGATCACCAGCACCACAATTAAAACAAAAATACCTGAGAGTTGTGGTGCATGCCTATAATGTTAGTGCCCAGGAACCTGAAGCAGAAGGATTATGAGTTCAAAAGCAGCTTAAACTAATTAGGGAGATTTTGTTTCAAAAAAAAAAAAAGGAAAGGAAAGGAAAGGAAAAGAAATAAAATAGGAAAAAAATGGGGGAGGGTAATGGAAATAGGGTTGGTCTGTGTTTGCTTTTGTTGGCTAAATAGTTGACACCATCACCCCAGTCCAGGCAACATTTACCAGTAGCTAGATTATTAAAGAAAATACATTTTTCCTTTGAATATTCTTATGATGAGAGGTGATGGTAACTATAAAAAGAATAGTTCATGTATTTCACCTCTTTACTAGGTTGACCAGTTGAACCACCAGAACTTAGCTGATGAGGCCTGTTCTTCACAGTTAAAGTGATACCATGGACCTGTCATAATTTTTGCAAGTACATATGATTACATTTTGAAACAGAGTGTGATATAAGTAGAGAAATGATCTCGAATGAACTGATCTATGCCCGTATTATTAGAAGAACATTGCTATGCCAACCAAACTTTGTTTTCCTTTATGAATGAGTAGTTTTTCATTATAAATTGTGGGCCTGAACCATGTTCATTTCTGGAGAATCTGAAAGCTGTTTGCTGCCTGACTTCCAATTCTCAGAAGTCCTGTCTTAATCAGATAAACCCTTGTAGCAATTACAAAAAGCTGCTCTCTTGCAGCAAGAGTTTGTGAAAGCCCTGGATGCTTCCATGGCTGCCTGGCCTCCTGAGCAGCCGCAGACTCCCCACCCTCTGTTGTTCATGCTGAGACACACTTGTCTCAGTGAGCATCACAACCCTCTCACTCTGCACGTTGTACTTCTCATAGAAAGACAGAAAAGTCCGGAAATGGTGGCTTCTTTGGAGAAATCTTTACCAGGGAATTTGCTAATGTGACCTATATAAGCTTTTGTCTCATGCCCTCGTATCTAACTGGATATTAAGGTAAAAGCCACAGACTTTCCAACAGTAAGTCAATTATTCTTGGGTTCAGACATGAGCAGGCTGTGCCATGCGTGACCTCTGAGGTCCAGAATAAATTATTCGACCTTTCCCATTCTCACTGTCTTCATGTAAGAAATGGAGATAGGAACAGTAGTGAAGCAGGTAGACCTGCATAATTAATTTTTATTCTATTTTATTATTGTAATGCCATTCAGGCTAGCATTTGACAAACTATGGTGCTGTTGAAGTTACCTTCTTGTTATTGGGACAAACACCTGACCAGAAGCAGCTTTTGGGAGGAAAGGGTTATTTCAGGCTTATTCCAGAGGAAGCTTCATCATTATGGAAGAAGATGGCTCACTTCATTACACATCCATAGTAGAGAGAAAGAATGAATCTCCAGAGCTCAATCCGACTCTCAATACTCAAGGCCCTCCCCCTCCCTCAGCAATACACCTAGTGCCAGAGTCTAAGTAGGAATCTTAATCAAAAATATCTGAGGCTATAGAGCCATTTACATTCAAACCAACACAAATACATGTGGTGTGCTTTGTAATTATATGGTAGAATACTACAGCCATTTATAAAGCAATTGTCTGTGTGACAAGGCTAACAGTACCTTTATATAGTCACTAGTAAATACTTCTGTAGGGTTAAATTCTTGCCAAGCTTCAGGACCTGTTCTATGTCTTACACATATACTAACCCATTAAATGTGTAACTCTAAGAATTAGAAACCACATTATGTTTTTCATTTTGGTAATCAAATTAACTGAGTCGGAGTTTAACTTACCCTTGATCAGCCAGCCAGCAAGTAGTAGTGACAAAATTAAAACCACAGAGATTGTCTGAAGAGAGCATTCACAAGCCTGGATTTGTAACAAGTGTCTGTAATACCATTTTATCACTGGAGAGAAAGGACATGGAGACAGAAAGATCTCCCAGAAACTTGCAGGCCACTTAGCTTGGCAAACAGAACAGTGCACAATGATGAGAGATTGCCTCAACACTCAGAATTGTCCTCTGACCACCACACATCTGTACACACTCACATACATGAACATGCACACGTACACTGAACAAACATGCACACACCAAGAAAAGAAACTACTCTAAACCACTAAACTATGCCACCTCATATATTGAAAACAAGCATTTTCGTGTAATTTGCCTCACTGCCTTCACAACTCTGAGAAATCAGCCAGTTCAGAAGTGCTCTGACTTTTCCTTAAAGACTCCAGTTTGACTTCTTCAGTCTCAGCATCAGAGACACCTGTGTCTCAGCATGCACTGTTTCTGGCTTGAAGCTACAAACTACACTTTCTGGTTGATTCGTTTTCTAGAATGGTATAACTCAGCAGCCTTGGCTGACATCTATGTAGATGACAGCCTGGGGTTTTAATCAAGATTCCTCTGGTTACAATTTTGAAAAATCTACATAATTTATCTTAAGTAGCTAATTTTTGGTAAGGAGCAATTTATCCATAGGAGACAGGGATATTCATTGGTACCCAAAGGAAATACAAGCAAGGAGGTTAGAACTTGGAAACAGGAAGCAGTAAGAAATTTTATAAAATAACTTTAAGTGCCCCCTCCAATTCTCAGTCTATACTTTTGACATGCCCCCCCTATATTTTGCCTAAATACTTCATTTCTTCCTTTCTCCAAACTAGTTCTCACTTTTTTCTGGAATGTATCAGATCTGTCCTACACCTCTAAAGTTCACAGAACACTCACAGGGTATGAACAGAATCATATTTTCTTTGAATTGCAATTCTGAATATGAAAATATAGTTGACCCTTTGGGGATCTTGTATGACTCTAGGTTCTACAAGCCTTGGGAGGAGGCAAAATTGAGGGAATGTGGTTATAGTAAAATATGGTAGCCACTGCAGTTACTCCCTCATTGCTGGGACAAAACACCCACCCTAAGGCAGTATATGAAATAAAAAGGTTTATTTTCATTTCCAGGGGAAGATTCATCATGGAGGAGAAAGCCTGGAAAAGGAGGCAAAGGGCTCATGTCTCCATACACTGGCCGCAGGAAGGGGGCAGCAAGAGTGAGCTACCACATGAACACTCAGAGGGAGGGACTCATAATCCTCAAGGCCCACCCCCAGTGACATACCTCCTCTGGCAAATCTCTACCTCCCAAAGGTTCCACCAGCTGGGGATTGAGTATGAGGCTTAGTCACAAACACCTGAGGCTATGGGGGACATTTCACAATGAAACCACCACAGCAACCAAGACCCATCCCTATAGGAAAAAGAATGATCAGAAAATGGAGTGTGAATTGTTCTGTTTATATACCTCAGGAAAGATTTCCACCTGGCTTAATTCTTCTTGCATTGCTGGATGCCATTCATCAACTCTACCCTTTTCTCCACCTGTGACTTCATAAAGACTTTAGAAGCCTGGGATTCTTGGAAACAGCCTTTTATCCTAGCAAAGAGGTGTCTTCTTCAACATGCAAATTTCAGTCAGAGCACCACACCAGATGATTATGGCTCAATAAGGTTGTATAACCTAATGTGCGTGTGACGTATGGAAAATAATCCCCAAACTGTGGCTCATGCTTCTCAAAATGTCAAGATAAAGCTCTATAAAATACTCCCCATCTTAAAACATAATATATTTTATCAAATGTACATTAGCATATTACATAGAATTTGTCATTATTTTAAAAATACTTTGAAGATTATGGCTTCAAGGTGGAACACTTTTTGCTTAACACACTTCCTCTCTTTGGAGAACTATTGCTGAGCAAAAAAGGGGAGTTTCTGCTGCTCAGAGCTGGTGACTCTTTTGCCAGGTAAAATTTAAAATATTACTTATATTTGAAAAGTATATACTTAAGCACAGATAACATCTTTCTTAAAATAATATTCGGGTTATGTTATAAAACCTGAAGAACAATCCAAAGATGATTGAAAACCTTGAGTTTTCTACTCTTCTCATCTCTCTGGTGACGGGATGATGAGCTTCACAGAACTATTTTTGAATCACACCAGCTTCTCTCCTCCTTACTCTGATACCTCCAATGGCTTAATCTGAGAAGTAATAACCTTGTTTTAAGTAAAGATTGTCGTGCTGACCTTTAAGGATTGCTGTGTAAAGCTCCTGAAATTTCTACAGTTTAGCATATGCACAAAAATTTTTGTTAGTTTCTCAGCTTTTTAGAAGAGATTCCATTCTATTTCATACCATGAGCGAAATTAGTATCTCACCAACCTGAGATTTATGCATGTTTATTAGTGGGTTTGGTAGTCCAAATTTTTACTATGTGAGAGTTAACTTTGTAGACAAATGGCACAATTAAATTCTCCAGGTCTTATTTGACCTATGTATATTTCTTGTGGCAACTTGATTATATGTTACCAAACATGCGAAAAATGCTTTATAATATGAAGAAATAATAGACTTATATAGGGAATCTTATGGCAGACAAGAAATTATTGAATGAAGAAAAAGTAAATAAATTTCGATTAATTATCAAAATACATTCCAAATAAAGTCTGAAAGCAAAGACTCTGCTTTAATATGCTCATTTGTGGTTAATGGTGAGTCTTCACACTCTTGTATCAGAAACCTTTTAAAAACTGTTCTTTCCAGTACACAGCCTCTGGCACTTCAACTGAACTATGGTAAAGGCAGAGACCTTTTTTTAAGGTTTAGAACAAATTTTGAAAGATTAATTGAGCAGGAATACTTGCCAGGAAAAATAAAGTCATGAACTTGAGCTGCGAGCTGAAGACACTTCTAATTTCTGTTGTGTAGAGTACTAATGAGCTTTGATTTTATATGACTCTTGCAATCCAGGGAACTCAAGGTAATGTGGCAACAATACGGTAGGGAAAACCCATTGGGAATAATGTACTTCAAATGTTTGGAGCACCTGTTATGTGACAGGCATTGTATATGTCTTGCCTTATTTAATTATCATAGCAAAACTTTGTGATGAGAATATATTATTCTTATTCAACAGATGAATAATCTGCCATTCAGAGAGAATAATTACTATGCTCGGTATTAAGTGGCTATTCATAAAAAGGAAAATAATTGAAGCTCAGGTGTTTCTTACTATCATATATAAGACTTTATTTATAATTACAGACAAGGCCAGCCGTGGAGGTAGAGGTATAAGGATTACTGTGAGTTCAAAGCCAGCCTGGAACTACATAATGAGTTCCAGGTCAGCCTGGGCTACAGTGAGACCCTTTCTATCTCAAAAAAAATGAATGAACTGTATAATAACAGACAAACTGTTATAGCCAATGTACCACGTCAAGCCAGATCATCTTAACTCTTCTGTATCATCATCCTTGGTCTGATGATGAGTGTCATCTCTGTAAAATCCACAACTTAACTTGCATTTGCAATACCTGCACATGTTTGTAACCAAGATATCCATCTCTCATACTGCTATGGGATGTCCCAAGGCTGGCTAAAATAAGCCATAGAACATTGAGTGGAGCTAAAAATACCTGAAGGGACTTGATCCCACACTGTTATTTCACTAATGGAGAACACTGCATTGCCCTTTCCCTGACCCCCCTGCAAAGCAAGAAAAATTTTTCTTTATGCCAAGATTCCAAAGTGCAAAAGACAGTTAACAAAGTTATATGGTCCAAATCCCTGCATCAGGGAAATGTGGTATCTCCTATTCAGGGAAGATGATTTCATCATCTACAATGAAATGTGCTTCACCTTAGACACTGGGATATAATCCAAGGGAAAAGAGAGCTGTATTAGAAGATCATAAACTGGTCGATGGCAGGATTTTGCTCTAGATATACCAGTCTCAGATAACATCTGTGATGAATTGAAGGTCCATGTTCTTAAGGAGACATTTGCAGTAGCTCAAAAGATCATGCAGCTCTCTTGTAGGTAGGGGAAATAAAGAGGAATATATATTTAATAGCAGTTTTTATTCAATATATAGGAATGGAAAATATATCAATAACATAACAAAAATAACAGAAGCAACATTTATCAAGTGGCTACCTTGTTCTAGGATATGACTTAATTCTTTGCAAGTTTGACAGCATTTATGCTCTCAATCAAGCCTAGATAAATTATTGTATCATCTTTCCTACATTATTTGAGATCAAACAGAACCATGGAAGGCTTGGCTTATGGTCCCACATAAACCTTAAAAATTAAACATTTGACTCCAAACCTATTTGATTACAGTGCAGAAGTCTAAAAATAGATGAAAAGAAGAACCAAAAACTCAAAAGGGAAAGACTGGTTTTGAAGGCAAGTACTGAATCCAGGTACTTGATGACAGGGCCTCCACAGATGACATCATTGGAGATGATGGGTTTGTCTGAGGAAGAGAGAAGCCACAGTGGGTGAGGAAACATGAGGGAAAATGGCAGGATTTGAGGGCAGGAAGTAGTGTGAGATGAGCAGAGGGTTGGGATGAATTCCTGGAGCAAAACTAGAGTCATAGGCAAGACTTCATTCATATGTAGCTGCACACAGTTTAATGGAGGACAGTTATGGCATTGGTAATGTGAGGCAGCTGGTCACATTGCACCTGTAGTCAAGAAGCAGCAACACATGAATGATAGTGTTCAGATTATCTTCCTTTTTATTTAGTCTGGGACTCCACCCCATTGAAGGTACTGCCCACACTCAGGGTGAGCTGTCCCTGTTCAGTGAAGCTTTTCAGGAAACACCTCCATAAATACATCCAGAGGTGTGTTTCCATGATAGGCTACATCCCCATTAAACTTTGTGCCGAAATTAAACCTTCTTTCATTAAGTTGCTTTAGTCAAGGTATTTTGTTGTTGCACCAAGATAAATAACTAATACAATTATCTATGTTGTTGCTTTAGCTATTATGCATACCTTTGATCACTATATAGTTCAATTTTATGAATGCATCCAAATGAATTCATGTGTCTCCCTTTCTTCTGGTCCATATATGTACATATTGAATTTAGATATAATCAGTGGTAGAATTTCTAGATCATTTATGGATATATTCAACTTAACAGATATTGTCAGAAAGGTTTTTTTTAATTTTTCATACATGAATATTTTACATAATATATGGGAAACTCTTACAACTCAAAAGTAATTACACAAACAATTCAGTTTTTTAGAAAGGGTAAACTATGAATAGAGACATCTCTGAAGACAATAAGCAAATGGACAGTGTGCATGTAGAAAGCGGCTAATGGTCATTAGCTAATAGCAAATGCAAAGTAAAGCTACATTCAAATGCCTTTTCATTTGCACCTCAATGGTTAAATCAAAAAGCCAACAATAACAAGCTTTGGCAACAGAGCTGAGAAATTGTGATTCTTGGGATGTAAAACAGCACATTCTCTTTGGGAGCCATTGTGGCAATTTCTTAAAATTTCAACTTAAAAATGCCTCTAATTGTGAACTTAAAAGATTAACTTTATGATATATGCATTGTAGCTCAATAAAACTATTTGAAAATGATCAGAGGACACAGGAATTCTGGTCATCCATGTCTAACTACTCAGTGGAAGTAAAGACCTATGTCATCCAAACACTTGTAACTGAAGGTCAGCTCCAAACTGAAAGGAATCCAAATGATGATCAGCTGTTGAATAAACAAAACATAGTGTACCAACACAATGGGATGTTATTCAATGATAAAAAGGAATCATTGATATATTACATCGCATGAATGTACCTCTAACATGACGTTAAGTAAAAGAAGCTAGACACATAACAGCTATGCATGCAGGATTCTCTTTCCATGAAACACTCAACAGGCAAATCAGCAGGTGACAGAAAGCAGATGAGTTTGATTTGAGGTTGAACTCGAAATTATCCCTATAGATACCAGGGAGCTTTGAGTGATGGAAATAGTCTAAAATGGGTGTGGTGGTGAGGTCACTGTTCAATAAATTTACAAAACATCATTAAATTAGCTATTTAATAATAGATAAAACTAATCAGTTTAAATCATACTCCAATAAAACAAAATTATCTTTTAAAAAAGAAAATCTGAAACCTCAAACCCAGCCATTTCAGATAGGTATGTCAAAAGCAGTCCTGATTCCATCAGGATGTTTGTGGCTTTTCCGGTTGTTCTCTCAGTTACATCATGTTGACATCATTAATTTGTCTTAAAGGATGCATTTTTTCAATGTATGCTTATGAATGAATTATCACCATATGTAAGTACTTATAATAATTATTCCAAGCTCTTTTAGAATGGATAAAATGATGTGTATGTTCAGTAATTGTTCATTACAGAATGAATAAACTTAATATTACTAATTTACCAATACACTAAAAAGTAAAAGTTTAGCATTATATAGCTACTATAATGCCATAAGTTATGTTACAAATCTATGGCCAGCCTTCTGTTCAATTCATCCTTTCACCAAGAATAACAAAGCCAACTGAAAACAAAATTAAACAATAGGAATTTCAAGACCTGGGATAGTAGCCTGAACCAGTGAAATCAGGGAGGTATACCAAGCTTGAAAAATTGATGGAAATATTGTAGACTTACCAAAGCACAGCCAAGCAGACAGCAACTATGAGGACCTTTCCTATTACAAAACACAAAATTCAGACAATGAAAACTGAGACGAATTAGTACAAGCATGTTAAATCAAAGCCATAGTTCTCTAATTTGAACTAGTGTCACAAAAATGTAATTTTTAAAATCTTTTCACTTTTGGTTAAAATGAAAAAAATACTGATGAGCCATAACATTTTAAATTAGAAGATGTGTCACTTAGTATTTATTTACGGGTCATAAATTCTAACCTCTGCTTGTGTCAACTGGTAAAGCTAGTCCTGCTAGGGTTAAGTTGGAGGACCCCAGGACCAAATACCTTGCATTTGAATTTCACTATAATTAATCACTAGTCCTGTTGTGCTGAATAAGTACCTTGATATCATTCTCCTTTCTTTCCCAACCAATAACCTGGCAAATATATATCTCATGAAGCTTGGTAAAGACCAAATGAGTTAATTTGTATAAAACACTTAGAAAATTTCCAGCAGAGAGTAAGTGTTCAGAAAATATTATCAGTCAGTCCTTCTATAATATCTACAACTAGCAATTTCAGATTTTCTGCTTGAATGTCTCTTAGATGGTGTTTTAACTATGAGTTTCATAACCACACACACCTGCATTTTGAGCCTAACTCAACCTCTTAGTTGCGGGGTCATGAACAAGTAGAGAGCCTTGATGCTGTGTGCTGTCTCATTTGGAAAGGCATGTAAGTTTGTTGAGGATTATGGTGGTGATGACAAAGGTTATAATATCAAGTAGATGTTAACATGCTAGCTCCTCCTCCCACAACCAAGACAGATTTTGAACAAGAAAGCTTCAATCTTTGCCCCTGCTGCCCCATGTGCCCGTTACCAGTAGCAGTATGTGAACCTACTTCATGGACCCTTGCGCGACACCAGTGTTTTACTGATCTCCTGATCCCAATGTTTCTTGTCGCTAGACCATTCATGTAGTCCCTACAAATTCAAAAAGCTGAAAATAATCCAACTTCTCTCTAGAGGTATAGGCATCATCATATGTGTAACATTTGCAAAAATTGTCTTAGAGTCTCTACATATCTCAAATACAGCTACTTAAAATATTATAACACTAAGTTCATCTTCGTAACTGGTCATCATAGCAACAAGTGATTTCACAGAATGACATCGTAGGTAGTGACATCTCTTGTATTTTGTAGGGAATAGAATTCCATCTGTGATAGATTGACTTCAGATGCTGGGTCATCGAGGAAGAATCAGAACATGCCTTTGTGCCTTGCCCACTCTAAATCAGAGCCAGTACTGGCCTTTGTCCTGTCCAATATGACACAGTTTTCTGTCCTCCAAAACACTTCTTTAAATTCAAAATTTTATATTTTCAGATTTTATATTTTATAGGGTTTTTTTTTGTCCCTATTATATAAGGCTCTTCTAGGGGAACACGTCAGCTTCATTCCTTGTAGAGATGAAATTTTATCATTCAATGGGCGATAACTAATGTGCTAAATGAACACGCAAAGCATATGTGAATGGATAGAAGGGGCTTTAAACTGGTTAACAAATGTTACTTAATTATCAAGTATGGCCTCAGACAAATCAATGGTCTTTTGGAACAAGTATGTTGATACTCTGCTACTGTTTTTTTTTTTTTTTTCTAACAAACTCTTTAAGAATCAATCCCCGAATGCATGTGAAGTAATAATGCCAGACTATGTGCACTTATATTGGTATTGGTAGAAATTTACAAAAGATTCATTCTCCCAGGTGTGTTATAACTAGAGTTTTAAAAAAAATATTTTATTTATTCATTTTCAAGCAGAGAGATACAGAGAGAGAGAGAGAGAGTGGGGGGGGGACACCAGGGCCACCACCTTGTGGTTCTGGCTTATGTGGGTACTGGGGAATTGAAGCAGGGACCTTAGGCACTGGAGGCAAGTGCCTTAACCACTGAGCCATCTCTCCAGCCCTAGAACTAGAGAGTTTTGTCCCTAAACACTGACGGTGACAAGCAGTGTTTTCTCCAGGCCCTTTGCATCCCATTGAAGAGGACAGGAATGCCCACACATTGCACTAAGGCCTGGGGCAGTAGGACAGCCATAGGGGACACTGGAGAAAGACCTCCCACCCCAAGCCCAGTATTTGTGGCCACAGAAGGCAGAGTGTGGAAGGATGAGTGGGAGTTACCCTGGTGGGCAATGGAGTGGTTGTATCTAGTAACAGATGGACAGTCTTCACCCCAAAGAACCCAGAAGCCAGCAGCTCCCCGGGTGAAGCCCTGCCTTCCTGCTTTGTTGTTCTCTGTGCTGCTTCTCCTCATACTTTCCACCTTGGACCTTCTTCTCCTGCGGCCTACTGGAGGGTTATTTTTATTCCTGATGTCTATGTTATTCTGTTCTTCTGCGTAATATTCAAAGGGTACAGAGCTATGGTAAGCAGAGTTTGACTCTGCATTGACTATAGGGACCACATTGTCTAAGACAATAAAAGAACATGACAGGCAAGGTTACAGTGGGCATCAGGGGGAACCCAGAAATCCTCCATGAGTCCAAGCAATGGGTCCTCCATAGCTTGGAGGCACTGGTGTTACTGCAACCAAGGAGCCAACCAGACCATGCGAACAATGGTACCATGGACTTTTTGGTAGCTAACCCCCCGGAAGGTAAATTAAACCCTGCTGCTTACAGTCTCATGACCTTCATGAAGGTAGCAATACCTTCAGGTATTCAATCACAACTCCAAGTAAACAAAAACAAAGAGTCAGGCCACACTGAGCCACTCAGCATGTTTCCCAAGGAACAACCGTGGCTGTTGCCTTCTCCACCATACATCCAACTTAACTTGCACACATCTTAGAAGCACTGCTCCACACTCCTGCTGGAGGAATGGGAAGATGCAGCAATGAGCAAAGCTGACCAACTTCACAGCACATCAAGGCTCTCATTAGGCCTCCCTTCCAGATGCTAGAATAAGACAAAGTAATATTAAGTCAATAGCTGGGTAGACATTTCAGTATTTTCTTAGTGTTCACAATGAACATGAAAAGTAGATGCTATGGTCAATATGAAAGCTGAAAGAACATCTTCCAAATGATGCATCCCTAATCAGGGACTTGGGTTTTCTTTCCCCAAAGCAGCACTGTGGTGTTTCTGAGCAGCTCCCATGAACACCCATTCCCTAAACCATCTGAGAAATAGCCAGCCAATCAGAAAATGCCTGCTGCCTTATATTAGGAAATGTGAAAGGAGCTTAAAAATCAAAGTATATTTTTAATCTTTGTTCATGAGCTCACCTTTGAGAGTGTGGGCACACACATGCCACAGCATACATGTGGAAGTCAGAGACGAAATTCAAGTGCGGGTCTTCAGAATTCACATTGTTGGAGACTGGATCTCTGCTGTTCTCTGCTGCATGCCAGACTAGATGGCCTGTGAGCTCTCAGAAGGTGCTCCTATCTCCACCTCCCTTGTCAGCTTAGGTGTAGACACACCGGAATCACAGGTACTTGTATAAATGTTTCAGCAGGGATTCTGAACTTAGGACACTGTGTTTGCAGAGCAAGTGTTTTGATCCACTGAGCTATGTCTTCAGCCTGATTAGTAAGCCTTCATGTGCAGAGGCTGCAACATAAACCAGCAGTATGGGACCTATAAAGATCTCCATGCTAGGGAGCCCAAAGGAGGACTGTTGAACTTTCCTCAAAACATGAGGAAAAGCCTCCCAGTAGATTCAGATGGATCTCACAGGGTGGTGCATTAGTTTATGGTGTTTGCTGTACCAAGTTATTGTAAATATTGTGTCTGAGCATACATATTTATTTGTAGCATTCTGGAGGTAGAGGTCTAAAATTCAGGTGCCAACGGAGCTGCATTTTTTTAATGGAAGCTCCAGGGAAGAATGCTTTCATCTTTTGCTTTCTTTGGGTCTTGACTGACTCCTTCCTGCCACCTGAAAAGCCAGCAGTATAGCATATACAAATCATTGTTACCTGGTTTCCAAGGTAACACCTTGTTCCTTAGCTTTGGCCTTGATGTAAAGCGCTGGCCTTCTATTGCTCTACACTGCAATACTGTCTGAGAGATGATACAATTATTAGATATCATTCTTACATCCATAAAGGAAAAAAGTGGTCCCATTGTCTGATATAAGCAGCCAATTTGGGGCCGAGCATACAATTAAAGGACTGACTAGTCACATGAATAAAACAGAGAGTCTGGAATTCTGTCACAATATATGGTCATAAAAATCAGTAATCAAACACTGGCATCCACCCTCAGTATGCACCACAGTATATCAAGGACAAAAGAACCATTAGGAGAGAAACACTGGATCTCAGTCTGTCCTTCATAGAAGATTTAATAAAGATGCAGAGGAAACTTTTCTTCAAGAGTCAAAAATTCAGTTGCGATGAGAATTCAGATGTCTTCCTCCCTAGAAGATGAAGTATGTGAGCAGAGAAAAAAAGGATTACATACAGAGCCATCATCTTTATTAGATTCTGTGCTGGTACAGTATGCCAGGCATGGTGTTGTGTTAAGGGTACTTAAATATTTGAACATTTACAAACAACCCTTTATTAGCCAAATTTTTGAGTGTTACAGAAGCTTATGGGTACATTAACGAAAGGAGCTCTGCAGAGTTAGGGGCAGGGCTGTATCCACCAGCCACTGGGGCCTCAGGGCCTCTGGCTACACTACAGCAGGGCAGGAACATGTGCAAAAGGGAAGAAAACATGTTGAGGTAGAAAGTAAGACATTCAGAACCTGGACCACAACATTCCCAAGGAAACCAATTATGGTTCTATAAAGAGCTTCATTAATCTCTTCTAAGGGCATCTTCCCATCCCCCAGACACTGAAACTACTTGCAAGAAGCCTCCCCTCTTAGAGTCCCATTACCTCAATACTGCCATGCTGTTATGCAAGTCTATAACCTCTAGGTGACACACACCCTATCTAATCTAATAGCAACTTCAAAGGGACTACAAAGTGATCATTTCACCCAAAGATATGAATATGGTAATATTATGTTTGTTGGATGACGAATGTCCCTCCTGAACACTAGACTTTCTGTGTTCCCAATGTGTCCCAGCAATAGCTAAGACTGAGCATGCTTTATTGCAAACACGTGTCTGATCATGAAAACGACATTGGAATATCCGGGCATTATGCTTTGTGATAAACTTAAAGTTGCTTCTAATGAAGGCTCATAAGCTGGAACCTGGAATGAACAGTGAGTGAAAGCATCTTTCTCTCAGGATGGACTAGGGAGGAGGGGTGCTGGCTCAGTACTCATGGGCGCTGCTCATTATTGTTAGTAATATATTTCTCCTTCTGGCCTTGGGGTCCATCATCTGTTCACTTGTATTAGCACAACAGAGGATGCTTAGGAAGATGGGAGCTCCTGCTTTAGTACCTTGATCATGGTGTGTGAGCATGTCCAAACTCATCAAAATGTCGACATTAAATGTGTGACATGGTTGAATATTAAACATATCTCAATAAAACTTTTAAAGAGCTGAAGAAAAGCAGAACATAGGTTCTAAAAGGGCTGCCAACTGTAGCAAAAAAATAAATAAAACAAAGCAAGACAAGACAATATAAAAACCTTCACAGGACACTCTATTAAATTTAAATTTCTGCTAATCTCATTTTTATATTTTCTATTTGGGACATATGAATACTAAAAATACCCTTGAATTGTTTTCCTCAAATTTAGCTTTTAATTAGGCATCTGTTATTTCCTATGGTAGCAGAGTTCTGGAATTGGACTATCTTCATTGGAATTTTTCATTTGGCAATGTATTTGAAATGTGAAGTTGAAAAGAGTTTCAAGCTCTGCATATGTTTGGTTTTTTTTTAGAATGTATGTAGAGGAAAGATTAACATATCAAATACAAAAAAACAACCTTGTGAGTACAAAACATGAAAATGTTTACAATATGGCTGTAACAATGACTGAGCCTTGGTAGATATATGCAATAAATTATCAACCCAGTTACTATTGCTACAATAATTGAATGAAGCAAAATGATTTCATTGTAAAATGAGTTTAAGCTTTCTTTTTCCTAATAATCTCTCGGACCAGAACTGCTTCTGTGTATCAATGGCATAACTGTAAGAATATTTGAATGTGACAAATATTGGACAGAAATGGTTTAATATGTGATTGGTCCTTTCATTTAACTTAAAAATGTTTTCCAGGAAAAAAAAAGTCAGAAAAAATTAAAACTAGCACTTTCACATGAAAAGGATTTACAATGGCTCGGTAGGTGAGTTTAAAGCAGTTCAAGAAAAATTCAGCCAAATGGCATGTGGGCCCCTTTCTCCTGGCTGTATGCCAGGGCGGTGAAAGCGTGCCCCATGTTGCAGAGGGGAGTAATTAGGTCGGCTTCACTCCTGGAGGATTAATTCAACTCCCAGCAGACTAGGGCAGCCACCTTTCATTTCCACAGAAAGACTCCATCAGCACACAGATTTCAATTAGGGAAGTGAGGCTCTATTGACTTGTCATAGACACAAGGAGACGAGGCAGACAGATAACAAACTGGATTACATAAGCATTAATCTTACGGTCATGACATTGGAAAGATTTTCAAATCCATTACCTCTCTCCCATAGGAATAAAAGAAAAGATCTTTCCTCCTATTACAATAAGTTTAATCTTCATACAAGGTGATGGGTTCGTACATAAATTGAAAGTGAGGTTAAGACCTTCTTGCTTCTAGAGAGATATTAAACTCAGGACAAGACTTTGACTATAGTTATTTGTACTAGAGACCACACCTTCAAATGTTGGTCCTGACTGGATCTCTCGATAAGAAAGAAAGCTCAGGTAAATTGTCTAGATGTTCATCTGGCAACCATGATTGGACAGAATGACAACTTGCTCATGTCGACAAGGTGAAAAGAAGCTCAGACTAGCAGTTAAGTCTATGCTACTGAAGAAAGAAGGGGAACAGAAGGATATTGGAAGGAGCCTGCTGCGCTCATCTAGGTAATTCTGCTTCTATTCTCACTGCTATTTCCCCTTCTTGCCTCTGGTTATGATGAGTCAGACTCCTGCTTTCTACTATGATCTACCTAGGCCTGTCATTATCCACCATCCAATGAGTGATATACAAGCCTATAGGATCTTGCATGTAAGCTCACTCTCATTATATCATGATCCAGATCTAAGATTGCAGGCTGACAATACCACCGTCTAGTTCCCAGATGAAGAAGAAAGAGAAGACAATGTCAAAGATCTTGGTAAAACTGAACAGCCAGCAAAATTTTAACATACTAATTCCATCAAAGGATACAGTCCAAAGAGTAAGCCAGAACCCTTATTTGAAAACTTATTTGAGGTACCTGGGGTGGTAGAATTGGAGATAGCAAGAATAGAAGCAGACAAAGGATTGAGACAGAGGGAATAAGGAATCCATCTACAAAGATCTGGTTTTACAAGGTGCAAAGGATTTGGTATATTGGTTGCACAACAATGTGTATAGACTTTACTCTTAAAATGGTTAAAGTTGAAATTTTGTGTGTGTGTGTGTGTGTGTGTGTGTGTGTGTGTGTGTACCACAATTAACTATTTGAAGTGGCTATAATCCATGTACTCTCAATGGAAATCATACAACTGTCAAATGGGTCGAAATTGATCTTAAGGTTGGAAGCTAGAGAAAAAACTAATCTTTCTATATAAAAAGCAAAACTAAAGTTCTTAAATAAGTGTTTGGAATGTTTGTGCCATTAAAATTCCATGGAGGTTATGAATAAAAATTCTCTTAAAAGCCCCACATGGGCCTATGAGGAAACATTGAAAATCTGCTTTAAATTATCATCTGGACTTCACAAGAGATCGTTTAAGCCCACCTCAGACACAGTTGGTTGTGACAAAAGGCAGAACCCTTGTGTGTGAGACCATTGATTAGTGTGGACAGTCTGTCAAAAGGTATGTGCCTGTCATTGGATGTGCTAAACAGAAGATTGCCATTAAACCATGAACGGTGGTCCCATCACTTCTCTTCTGAACCAGACTTCCAATGGATTCCCAAGACAGCACGAACTCTAGAGCTTACTCACTGTGTTATATCAGGCAGCCCATTAATCTAACCAGACTAAATTCTCCTCAGTTATAATCTACATTCTATCCAGTCAAAAGCTTCCTGGGAATATGATCTTCTTGTTGTCAATGATTACAAAGTCCTACACTGCCTGTCTGCTAAGTACATGAACAGGTGAGTGCCATTGAAAACTTGTGAATGGCAACTCAAAACTATCACCCTTTTTCTGTGGCCTTGTGCTCCTACAAATCAGTCAACATCATGTTGTGTGGGCTTTTTCTGTCAGTCATTCTGTTAATTATATACTTTCCTGTCCCATAACCTAGGAATCTTCCAGGAGAATGTAGTATGTTATCTATCTTATGGTACAGATTGCTGGATGGGCATAAGGATAAATGAATGAAAGTATGTAAGGAAGAACTTATTTTTTTAAATTTAGAGGTCTTGATGAGAGTTGACTTTAAAACTTCCACTTCCAAAATACACTGTTAAATTACTTAAAAAAAAAAAACTCCTCCTGTTGTTGATGAAACCACAGAAAGCCATCTATCAGCACCAAGAGACCCTGCGAGGTCCAGAATGGTAACTAGCCCCAAATGTTAGTCAGTGACGTAAGCTGCCAGGGGAAGCTGGTCAAACACAGCTGGAATAAACAGAAACCACGGGCATGAAACACAGTCAGCTGCCATGAGTAGGCTGAACACACTTCCCACTGGGACATAACAACAAACCAAGGCCTGAACACTTGTGCAATGGAGGTGCCAAAGCCTGGGGGAGGCAATCAACAGCTTTTAATTTGGTCAAGTAATCCACTCAGTGATAGGGGACCACTAAGTGGAACTGGGGACTAAGGGTGAAATGCACTGGGAACCAAAATCTTGAGACCCCAAAGAGAAATTCAGTTTACAAGTGATTTACAAAGAAGCTACTCACAATAGAATCTAGCCAATTCAGAAATATGTATCTCAGTTAACCTATACTGATCTCACTCTCCAATGGAAATTCTGTTTGTATTTTTCAGAGGGCAAAGAGAGCTGTGGTCTTTCCAACCCAACCAAGGAGCCACAAATCCTACCCTCCCAAATTCCACACATATGACCAACATGAGAAACATCTGCCATTTCTAAACACAGCAACACTAAAAAAGGAGATGAAGTCCACATTGGCCATCACTAGACTTCTGCATATGAAGGCACAGTTGGTACTCTGGCTTCAGACCCCATGCCAAAGCAAGCAAGTTTTCTTTTGTAATGTGGGCATTCAATGGCATTGCCCAGGTGGTCCTGAACTCCCAGTCTTCCTGCCTTGGCCCAAGTACTGAGACCATAGGATTACAGTTGGCTTTCATCTTTTAAAGAATAAAAGTGGGTGTTGCAATTAGCTTCCTCGGTTGCTGAGCTGAAAGATCCAAACAAAAGCAGCTTGTGGAGGAATGGGTTTATTTGACTTACAGACTCAAGGGGAGACTCCATCCTGACAGGGAAAACAATAGCATGCGCAGAGAGGTGGACATCACCTCTGCCACAGCACTGCAAACAATGGCAGGAAGGTGTGTCAAACACTGGCAAGGGGAAGCTGGTTATAACCCCCATAAACCCGCCCCCAACAACACAGCTCCAGCGAGGTTGTAAAACCCAAACTGCCATCAGCTGAGGATCTATCAATTAGAACACATTCATTTGTTTGTGGGGGACACCTGGATCAAACCATGACAGTAGGAGTGAACAGAAGTGTCTCTGATGTGGCCAAAAGGCCACCACCTATGGAAAGCACTAATCCAGCTCATCTTCTTCCCCTTAGATTGGTGGTTAGAGGCCTGGGCTGGAGGGAGTGGGATGGACAGAGTGACCAATCTGTGATCCTCTTTCCTGCCATCTGCCAGAGATACCTTCCTCTTAGAGATCATCAGTCTCTTACAGAGCTTTAATCCCTCTGGAACACGGTCAGGTCAATCTGGAAGTCATTTATGTGCAAGGCAAATATGATCACATACACAGAGATCTTTGCTTTCACTGAATTTGAAATTAGGTTCTGTAAACTGCCATTGTTGTAGATCAAGCAGGTAAGGTACTTCAGCAGTTTGGTGTTGATGATGTGGGGGATTCCAGGTTCCAGGGCGCTTTTCTACTTTATCACTTCCTCAGCTTGGAATTTGCGGAGGGTATCTAGAAACCATATTCATCTTGCCTGGTGGTCTCGGCTCTCCTCATTTGATGGCAGATTCAGTGCTTCTATGACAAAGGAGCGGTGGCTGCCCTCTTCAATCATCATCAGTATTTCTTCAGATGCAACCTTCCTGAAAGCTTCAGATGGGCTCTCAAGAGCCTCGTAGACAGAGTATCTTGAAATTTATACATGTCTTCAGGCTTGGCAGCATCGGCATGGCTGGGAGGAAGGTAGAGGGAGCCATCCTGCAGATCATCTTGATGGCATCACTGATCAAAGCATTCACGCCCTTGGTATCAACTTTAACTTACCAAATAAATATTCTAGAATGTCTTGTGTAAGTTCATGCCCTTGGGATCCAGGCTGATCCTCAGCCCTTCCAATGTCCTGTGCCTATTAAATACTGTCCCACTGGCTTAAGTTCAGCTGTTCTTTGATCCATCCAAATGAATGACATTTGTGTTCTCAACATGTCTCTTACATCTTTCATGCAAAAACCATTTATATAGTAATTTATCCAGCCAATGTCTCCTCACCACCAATTATGTGTTAATAATTTGAAAAATCTTGCAAGAAGTTAGCAGATTGGGGATACCATACCCACAAAGAAAAAGAAATCAGAAACACTGCAGACTTTTATAAACAATAAAAGCAGGAGCTGGGAGATGGCTCAGTGGTAAACAAGCAGGAGTACCTGACATTCGATCCCCAGAACCCACATAAACCAGAAGCTGTAGCATCTGCACTTATAATGCCAGTGCACCTAGGGTGAGAAGGAAGATGGAGATGAGAGAACCTCTCAGAAGCTGGTGGCCCAGCTACCCTGGTGAACACAGAGGTAAATGAGGCACCCTGCCTCAAACAAGGTAAAAGATATGGCATGAAACAGGAGGTAGACCTTTCACTCTACATATGTGCCATGGTGTGTGCAAGCCCACACTCCTGTATTCGAATACACACACACACACACACATATACACACACACAATCATGAAAACAAAAAGAAAATTGTGTGAAACATGAAGTATAGAGAGAAAAAAATCAACCTAGATTGCTCTATGGTGTAAAATAATGCATCAAAAATGAAGGTGAACAAAACACTAGAGGATTTTTCAGGCTGACAAAACTAGGGACACATGAGACCTTTGATTTGAGGATGTGGTGAGATGAGCAAGAGAGCTGTCTCCACAGCAAGTCAGATAACTTGGGAAAGGTCAATGGAGACAGACACCAAGGATACTCAACATAGTCCAAAGCAGAAACTCAGAGACTCTTAAGATCTCAACAGTAAAGCAGACTTAGAACTCACCCACCATGACTCAAGGAACTCTGCAGAAGAGGGGGCAGAAAGATTGTAAGAGCCATGTTGGGAGAGAATGTCCAGAGACATTGCTCCCCTCAGCAGCAACACACAAATGGAAGGAACCTGGCTACTTCCTGTGCTATTCATGACCCCCTACTCCATAAACTGACCCAGTATGCCCACCGAGGAAGGCCCCCAGTGGGTTGGGGACAGGGAGGAGGGAAATGGGGGTACTATCGTAAGATTTGATCATTCAATATATTTAATTAATGATAATAAGTACATTAAATATATATGTATATAAATATATTAAAAAGAATGAAAACGAACTCATTTACATGAAGACAAGAAAAGTAAGGACGAACAAATGAACACAAAGTCTTCATTTAATTATTCTAAGATATAACCTATGTAAAGGATAATTACAATGTTTGGTGAGTGTGTGGCATGCTTATAAAAAATGAGTGAAATCAATGTGAGAATGGAGAGAAGAAATATTCTTACAGGAGCTATGCTCCCTGTAAAGTGGCATAATGTTAGTTGAATAAATATTTAAAATAACTTTAAATGTATTTTATAAACTTAAGGAATGATCTTTAATATTTTTTAATTAAGTAAAATTTATATAAAATAATATCAAACATTGCATTAAAGCCAGTGTCCTATGAAAACCACAATAAAAATCACAGAAGCATTGTACATTAATTTAACTATAAAATATGTGGGCAAATCTTAAATATAAATTACTGAGTGAAGAATGTCAATGCTAACAGGCTAACAGGTTGCTGCCAGAGGCATGCTGAATAAGAGAAACCCAGGGATTTTTTAAGGTGGAGAACTTACACCATAAATCAAAAATCCAGAGAACCTTATTGAACTTCATGATAGTAAATGAATGTCTACATATGCAAAATTTGAGAGTTATTTAGGTCAGGACACACTAATGAATGCAGCTATGACAAAAGTCTCCCTTTCTCACAACTCTATGAAACACCCCCTTCAACATGGTGGTAGAGAAGAGACACCAAATCAAGAAATTTTGGAAATAAAAATTATAAACCTAAAGGCAAAATGAATCATACATAATATCATGTTCTAGTTCTAAAGTTGTTTTCTGCAAACATGTTGGTTGACAAATCTTTTATTATTAAACATATATACTGAAAATGAGTAATTGATTTGATCTCAGAGGTAGGATTATTATTAGAATCAGAGGTTGAGGTTACAGATAAACAGGAAGTTGAGACTAAGGCCAGCCATAAGGATAAATAATGGTCAATGAAAAATGTCATAACAAACACATCATAAATTAAAAGAAAAATATAATTTTATAAAACAATGCATTGTCTAATGCAATATTTTCATGTCATTTTTAATATTTTTATTTTATTTATTTTTGCAAAGTGTGTATGTGTGTGTTGTGGGGGGTGCACACATGCTATGGCATGTATGTGAAAATCAGTCCTCACCTTCCACTGGATTAGGAAATCCTATCACAGCTTTGGGCTTCCATGTGGAGTCTGGGATCTGAACCTAGGTACACAGAGTTGTGTGAAAGCACTTTATCCATTGAGCCATTGTCCCAGAACTTATATATCATGTTTATGTGTTAATGTGTGTGTGCATGTTCATGTGTGTTCAGGTGCATACGTGTAATGCATGCGGGTGCCAGAGGACCACCTCAGATAGCATCCTCAGGAACACTATCCACACCCTTGAGATAGGAAATCTCATTGGCCCAACAATTAGACTAGACTAGCCAGCAAGCCCCCGGAATCCTCCTATCTCTGCTCTCACAGTGCTGGGAATATAGTTACATACCACTAGACCACACGTAGTACTGGGTACAGGGGATCAAAGAGAGGTCTTCATGGTTGCAAGGCAAGCACTTTACTAGTGAGTATCTCCTCAGTTACCATATTTACATATCTTAATATGCAGAATGTCAACTGTGATTCATAAGCAAATGTTAATAAATATTTTTGAAACATACATTGGACAAATGCACAACACATGTCTGGCTTCTTTTCTATGATGATGCTCTGGGTACTGGCACAGTGGCATCTATATTCAGACACTCATTCTTTCTATATATTTGGGGTGTATTGGGTTTGTGCGCTCATTGCAGACTGAATGAACAATGTAAGTCAGCATAGAGGAAGCGTTCTCACATGACCTAATTACAGATAATACAAGACAAAGGATTTCATGTGAATTCTGCTCTGAACTTTAACAACACCCTGGAGAAAATAGCTATTACAACTCAAGTGGCAGAATATGGCTCCCCTTAAAAAAAATCAATACATTCTCTGGAGAACAGGAGTAAATGACTTCCTATTTCGAATTTCATGACTAGCTTCGCCTTCACATAACACAGTCTATAAAATCATAGCCAAAGATGAACTTGTTGAAAAGAATAAAATAAAACAGACCAGCATGCCCAAGACATTTGTCATTCATTGTTAGAAGTCCTTTCAAAGCTTATCCCAGATCCCATAAACTCCTGGTGACCACTGCGCCTCTCCATGACCTTACCTTGCTGCATCTGAAGTAGATGCTAAGCAGAAGTTATCACCCAATATTTATCATGATAACTTGTAACTGTTTTCATGTCTATGTCTTATGAATCATTAGCATATTTACAAGAAGCAAAACTGGAATAAGAGGTGGACAGGTCAGGCAGGCTCTTAGAACCTGTAATCCAAAAGCATAAGAAAAATTAAATGATGAAAGTGCAAATATGGTACCATTATTATATATGTTCCCACTAAACTTACACAGCTGGCAAAATGGAAATATTGGAGAAACAGAAATAGAGTCAGAGTTAGTAGTTGATGAATCTCTTCTTCTTCTTCTTCTTCTTCTTCTTCTTCTTCTTCTTCTTCTTCTTCTTCTTCTTCTTCTTCTTCCTCCTCCTCCTCCTCTTCCTCCTCCTTCTCCTATTCCTCCTCCTCCTCTTCTCTCTCTCTTTCATTGAAAAAATATGTAAGCTCCAGCATATACTCTGCCTTTAAGGTACAATGTAGTGTCAGTCAATTTAGCCACAATCTTCAAAGACAATAGTATATAACTACTGTTTGTTGGTAAAGATTTGTGTCTTTATTAGAGTATTTAATATGTATAACCACTCTTCTTCAATATGGCCAAAATGAAGTAAGTAAACTCAAGGTATAATTTCAGGGCAGGGAAAATAGCTGCGTAGTTAAGGGTACTTGCTTGCAAAGCCTGCCAGCCCAGGCTCAATTCCCCAGTAGCCACATAAAGCCAGGTGTAAAAAAACAGTTGCAGGTGTCTGGAGTTTGTCTTCAGTGGCAAGAAGCCATGTGTGCCTATTTATATTCTCTTTCTGTTTCTCTGTTTTTCTCTTTCTCATAAATAAACAAAAATTAAAAATATTTAATTTCAAATCAGTGTAAGTTCCAATATTTCATATCCAGAACCTGTAGTGAGTGACTTATCCCAAATATAAAAAAGTATTCTTCTTTCATGTCACTAAATATTATATATTAATTGTAAATATTAAGCAATTATGACTTAATTATAACATTATATTATTAATTGTAATTTAAATAAGAATTATAAAAGAATATTTTAAAGGACTTTAGATGTTCAATATGCCCATATTTGAGGCTATGCATATAAGCAAAACCACTACTTATAACACTGACCCTCAGTTACTAGTAATTAGCAAGTATCCAACAGGTGTTTGATTAATTAAAATCAATTAATGAAACAATCAAAACTCAGTATCTATTTACCATTAAGCCTTCTACTTGAAAATGATCAAGACTCTCATTGCACATATCTTCTCGCTGGCACAAAGAACCCATCTAAATGCAGCTTGTGGGAGGAAAGGGTCTGTTTTGGCTTACAGACTTGAGGGGAAGCTCCAGAATAGCAGGGAAAAACACAGTGTGAACGGAGACTGGACATCACTTCTGTCACAGCAGATGGAACATTGTAGCATGAGACTGTGCCAAACACTGGCAAGGGGAAGCTACTGTAACACCCATAAACTTACACCCAACTACCACCTCCTCCAGGAGGTTCCATTCCCAAATTGCCACCAGCTGAGGACCTAGCATTCAGACAATGCCTAGCTCAAACCAGACAACTCTTTTTACAAAAATAATGAAAGATGGACACTAATCTGAATTTGTTTCATTCTACATACAGTGAGGAAGAGAACAGACACAAACAGAGCACAAACCCCTATGACCTCAGCTATTTCAGATAACGCCTGTTTCACTCAGGTCATCTCACCGAGTCCTGATGCTTCCTCCCTGAGCCCTCTTCCCTCCTCCACTGCCTCCTTTTAATGGAGAACTCGTATGACTCTGAAAAGATGTCCCACAAAGGGATACTGGCCTACTAATCTTTGATGTCCAGGTGTTAGAGGCTCTTGGTTACTTTGTGACATTGTCTATGTTCACCATCATGACAATTATTGTGTGCTCTTCAAACTGATATCCAATTTTCCCACTAACCTCTCTATGACTGGAAAAGAAAAAAAAAACTGAAAAGGAACATTAAAAATTATTCCTATGAAGAGATTCTAATGTTGGAAAAAGTTCAGGAAAAATTGCTGGTAGGTTTGGGAAGGATTTCCAAACTATAAATCTATGCCAAGTTATTAAATCTAACTTCTGGATTTTGGACACCAGTATGTCTATAAGACATAGAGTTCACAGAATCTCTTATTTAGCTTTCCTTCCTTGTTTGTTTTGTTCTGCTTTGAGACAAGGTATCACTCTGTAGCCCAGGTTGTTCAGAATTCACTGTGTAGACCAGGCTGGCCTTGAACTTGGCTATCTGCTGGCCTCAGTCACCTGGGTGCTGGGATTATAGGTATGAGCTAACATGCCTGGTAAGAATGTCATATTTCAAGACTCACTCTTGTGGTAATGTCAGTGCTGTTGTTTGGTTTTGACTATGAAGAAAGTCAGCAAAATCATGTCAAAGAGCCAAAGGAGTAATTCACTTTTTCTTTTCTTCTGCTATGCAGAGTGAGGGTCTCTGGTGCTGAGATCTTACCCAGGCCCATCTCAGCCCTACCTATTGGTTCAGAAATTACATTTTAGAAAGACATATCATGGCCTGGAGACATGGCTCAGTGGTTAAGGCACTTGCCTGCAAAATCTAATGACCTGAGTTTGATTCCTTAATACTCACATAAAGCCAGATGAACAAAAGGGGTACATGAATCTGAAGTTCATTTGCAGTGGCTAGGGGGCCTGGCACACCCATTTTCTCTGTCTCTCTGTCTTTGTCTCTCTGACTCTGTCTCTGTCTCTCTTTCTCTGTGTGTCTTTCTACTTGCAAATAAATAAATTTTTTTAAAAGACATGCAAGAGATGACTTATACATTTGAACTTTTGAGAAACACTGGCCCCTATTATGGGTTTCCACAGCAATTCACATCCCATATCGTTGCAATTTTGGAACTATTCTTTAGAGGTCTGCTTTTTCTGCTCCCTTGTGAGCTTTTCAAGAAAAAAAAATCAGAACTGTTGTGGCTCGAAAGTGTCCTCCAGATTCTTATTCAAGGGCAATTAGAGGTGATACCATTGGAAAACAAAATTAGATGAGACCTTGAGGACAGACCATGATGGCATTAGTAGCTTCTAAGTTGAGGAAGTGAGACCCAAGCTAATGGACTTTATCTCCATTGTCATGTGATGTTCTCATCAGACACCAAAGCCAAGATCTTAGACTTCCTCACCTCCAAAATTATAAGGAAAATAAAGCTTTACTCCTTATGGAGCAGATGGGCTATGACAGACACACAGAGAGAAAAGTACACAGACCCAATTGCCATCCTTGTTCTGCACTATGGTGTTAGCACTGAGTACCTGGCATCGAGAAAGGTTTCAGTAGGTAATTTTGAATCCAACTGTGATCTTTTCAAGGTCAAAAGCCACATAGTGGTATTCAGGTATCTTTAAAATAGAGCAAAAGGATAGCATATAATAAATGTTCATTTGTTTGCCACCTCCCAAAAATTGGAATAGACTGAAATGTGTTTATGGTTTCCTTTGTAGCTTCCCTAAGCTTGTTCTGATATCCGCCTGTTCTAATGAAGTGCTCAGTTCCAGCAAGAGAGCAAGCATTTGGATAACATTTTTTCCCTTTGTGGAGAAATCTTATCTTTACAATTTCATTCATTCCTGGGCTGACACAAGCAAGGGTGTCCTTAATAGTAAAACTGTCAAATTCACGAAGTCTTTGAGAGTTCAAGAGTCAGATACAAGAGGGTGACATGATTCTCCCAATGTCACAAAGCTGGTAGGTGACAGGACCCAACAGTGGTTGTTGTAGTCAGTATTCTAGTTGCTGTGCAGAAAGAACCCAGGAATGGGTTTATTTGGCTTACGGACCCAAGGGGAGACTCCATTCTGGCAGGGAAAACGATGGCATGAGCAGAGGGCTGGACATCACCTCTGCCACAGCACTGCAAACAGCGGCAGGAAGGTGTGCCAAACTCTGGCAAGGGGAAGCTGGCTTATAACCCCATAAGCCTGCCCCCAACAACACAGCTTCATCGAGGTTGTAAATCCCAAACTGCCATCAGCTGAGGATCGATCTGTCAGAACACATTCAATTGTTTGTGGGGGACACCTGGATCAAACCAAGACAGTGGTGTTAGCTCTTTGGATCTGTCCTCCTTCTATTCCACATTGATATTGGCTATTAATATCAATAGTGTCAGAGAGTTTTAGGACAGTTACCCAGAGTGGAAATTGGTTTCAATATACAATTTCCATATAAGTTCTTTCTTCAGTGAGGTATATTAATTATCTTGTCAAAGACATTTGTCTCCTTTATTGGAGATTCTTTCCTCGTCTTCACATTGGCTTGTGAATTCTTCAATTGACTCAACAACTTTCTATTGATGTATTTGAACAGCATCAGCCCAATAGTGGTCACTCATTGCTTTTTCCATTGAACTGCTTAGCTTCCTTTATGAAATATTGATCATCCAGGACCCTGATATCCACTAGTAAAAGAATCACAGTGACAGAAAAAATTATGAAGCTGTCAAACATTAGGGCTGGCAGATGTCTTTGGAGATGATCTCCTTGAGTCTCCATCTCTGCCAGATGACAAGGCTGAGAGCCAAAGATGAAAAGTACCATGCCTGAGTTCATGTTACAAAATGTTTTCTGTAGCTTTTCCTGTGGGGACCTGAATTATCTGTCTTAAATGCTTGCATTGATCAGAAAGCAGGTAGTTGCCAAATCCCCACTTAACTCAGGCACAGAACCAAATAATTAAAATATACCCCAAAGCCTCATATAATAGTAAGATGCTCTTGAAAGCATTCTGCTGACAATGTACTCATAGTGCTGATCCTAAGAGATATGTGTGGTAACTAGAAGGCACTGCCTAAATATTCATGATGCAAACTCATCAAGCCCTGTATAAGAACATATGCAAATAATTAACATGATAGTGATTTGTTGTATCACAGTAATAGATAACCTGCTTCCTAATGAAAGGTTGACTGTCTTTGTTTTCCCTTTAATAAGACAGCTATAAATTCAAGCAAGTAACATATAAGGCTTGTTGTGTTTCAGTGTTCATTCTTTCATTTGTTTGTTTTGAGACAATGTCTCATTAGACAGCGAGGGCTTCCATGGAACTCACTTTGTATTCTGGGATGCTCTCAAACTCATCACCTATTGTGATGTTGCTCTGGAAGTTGGATTCATAAAATGAAAATAGTTTTCCTTCTAAAGTAAACAATCAGTTTAACTAGACAAGCTATTTAACATAGCACATTCTAAATGTTTAGAGAAAGTGACAAAATAGGTTTAATTATATAGTTTATTCAGGAATCTCCACTGCTGGCTCTGTCCTATTAACAACATGTCTCAGTAAAGGTAGTGCTGGCTTTTTCAGAGTAGCACTTGGTATTGAAGCATCAGGAGTATTTACAATTTAGCTCGATGATTTCACTTGACATCTTCATTGTATCCTCACATCTGTCGGCTGTGTCTGAATCTTTCCCAAAAGGCAGTAAACAAGGAGAAGTTTCAAAGGGAAGAGGGGGAGACACTCACCATCCTCCCCCAGGTACTTTTGTCTAAGAACAAAAGTCCCCACCTAACAGAAGAAAATCTGACAGTCACATCATTTCACGCGTAACTTACAAAAACGTGGCTCTCTGTCTTTCTCTCTTCTTCCTCTTCCATATCCCCACTTTGTGAAGAAAATAAAGACCACCTTATCTTTTTCACTTATGTGAAAATTACCATTTTCAAAAAACATTTGACACTATTTACTTAGAAAACTAAAATGCTTGTCTATCCCAAGACCCTTCAGTTACATTCCTTATAATAGAAAAATGGGTATATTTAAGATCTATTAGAGTGGGTTCTGAAGAGAAACTAAAGTAATGGGAGACTATGTATGCATGCACACACATGCACACATGTGTGCGCAAACACACAATTTATCATAAGGAATTAATTCACACAGATGTGGAGGCTGAGACGTCACAAATTCTGTGGTAGAAAAGCTAAAGACCCAAAAGAGACAGTGGTGTAAATTCCAGTCTGAGTTTGGGGCTACATGTGGGTAAAGATGAATGCCCAAGTTCAATATTGGGCAGAAAGAGAGGTGGATTTTAGCATTTGTTTTATTATATTCATATCAACTGATAGCATGAGGCCCACCTATATGAAGGAGGCAATATACTTGACTTGCTCTCCCAATTTAAACACTAACATTATCCAAAAATGCCCTTCCCAACAGACCTAGAAAAATGTTCAAATTCTGGGCAGCCAGTTGCTCAGTCAAATTAACACATCATATCAACCATCACAAAGTCCTCCCACTTTAACCTGTCATCCACATGTATCTTCTTAAATGATACTTAATCTCTAAATAAAGACAATAGCAAAGTCCTAATCTGTGGCTGTGTTAACAACTAACAACACAGCTATCCCATGAATAAGCCCCAAACTATTAACACCTTTTCAGATGAGGAGGTAAAACATTGAATGATGTTATTTTCTGTCTGTGGTATCTTATGTATTATGTATTATGTATTATGGCATGAAATTAGTAATTCCAACATGCTATGAAAACAGTAAGTCTTATAACAGATATGAATTTCCAAATGCTTACATATGCAGGTGTTTACACACAAAAACACAAATCACACATACTACACACACCAAAAAAAAAGAAAGAAAAAACTGAAAACAAAAGGGAAGGAAACAAAAATACTTACATACAAACACAATCATAACAAAATAAGGAGGAAGTGGTAAAACAATCATAGCCCTTGTCTCTACAGTGGGTCACATAATAGCTGGTATTAATTTCTGTCTTTCACCAAAATTTATCATTCTTTCATAATCTTCAACACGCATCTCATGTGGCCATTGTTTTCTTACCTGGTAGAATGACCGCAGATACTGTAGTGCAGCCAGCAAGATGTCAGAGGCGTCAGACTATATCTGGAGATAGCAGCAGAAGTTGGCAGAACTGCTACAAGGTGCTGGTTTGGCAGACATGTAACCTTAAAGCTTTATGGGGTCACAGAGACTTCCACTAAAGTTCCAGAAAGCTATTAAATCTAGGCAATGGGTGCAAGACTCAGATTCCCTACAAAGAACCCCTGAGAGGCAGGTCATTGCACAGAGCTATGAAAGTGAAACCTAAGTAGCAGTGGAGACGCCAGAATGTTGGAGGTTCCAGAACCATGGGAGCTCAAATAAGGAAAGCTGCAGGCACTGAGTGGACCCCACCCAGAGAGAGGTTGCATGTGATGCCTGCAGCAGAACTGGAGAGGTGGAATATCCAAGGCCATGGTATCCTAGATGATACCATCACAAGCTCCAGGTAACTGACATGGAGCTGCAGGGTCTGGCACTCGCCCTGCTGGGTTTTACTCACTTTGTCTCCATTCCTTCTTTTTGGAATGAGAATGTGTTATTTCTGCCATTGAAGATTGGAATTATATAACCTGTTTGTTTTTCTTTTATTTTATAGGGACTCCCGGTTAAGAGTTGGTTCCAAGTCTCAGAATTGACTTTGAACTTTAGAATAGTGTTGAAACTGTTAGGACTTTGGGACTCATAGATTAACTAAATGCATTTTCATTCTGAGATGGCCTTGAGCCTTTGAGGAACAGGTTTGTAATACTGTGGTTGAAAAATGATGTGTGGGTGTCCAGTTGACAAAGGGTAGATTTAACGATGGTTAATCTTCATTGCCAATTTAATCAGATTTGGAATAATTTAAGAGACTCACACCTGTGCTTGTCTGTGAGGAAGATCCATCCTAAATGGTGGTGATATCATCCCATGGGCTAGGGTTCTAGACTGAATAAAAACAGAAAAAGAAGTGCCAGCCTACATGGCATTGCTGTTTTCTGGTCCCATATGTGAGGAGTCCCAGCTGCATGCAACTTCTGTTATGAGCCCTGCGGGATTTTTTCCCTGTTCTAATGGAATATCTCATACGAAACCATGAGCCCCAATATATTTTTCTTACTTTATTACTTTTTGTCAGATATTTTGTGTCAGATATGAAAAACATCATAAATGTACTGGCCTGAATGTTGGTAGCCTTCTGAGAAAATTTTCCCTACACCTACAAAATATCCCCACCTAACTGGTATTATAATTAAGTCTTCAAAATGCTATTCCAGTGTTCTATCAAACTAGCTATTTCAGGATATCAATAAACATGATAGTTTGGTGGATAGCATCAGCAGGAGTCCATTGTCACATTTCTTTGATGGAAATTATTTACTTGACCAGAATCAATGCCATGTGACTTACCATTGCAAATGAATAGGCATTATAGAATTCTACAGATGAAAATAAGAAGGGCAACCTATATACATAACCCATGTCTGTTTCAGTCAGTACAAATGGCTGTTCCTTCCTTTATTGAAGCCTTCCACTGGGAACAACCTTACATAGGCATTTAGTTGGTTGCCCTAGGGAATGGTACCATTTCAGAGATGCAATTTGGCTTCTGATGCTGGTAAGCTAGTATTCAGCACTGACTAGAAATAGGTCATCCTCAGCAAGTGGAAGTTCAGAGCTCCTCCTCAGACCTTCTTGTCACCATCTGTCAATAATGTTTTTTTCCAAATACAAGAAAATGCAGCTAAATCATTGGCCATAGCCCATGACTCAGTATATAATTGTATAGGTGGTAATTTATTCTTGCAAGCAAAGCGAATGACCAAGAACAATGCCCAGAATTTGGAACAGAAGGAGGATTTCCCCTCACCATGTTCTTTAGGGATGTCTCAGTTGCAGATGTCCATTTTCAAGTGGTACCTGCTTCTCATGGAGTAATATATGTAGGCCAGACTTCTTTCTCCTCTTTCTCTGTCAACTAATTATAGAAACATCCCAAGAGGTCCTGGCTGCTCACTGGGACAGAGAAAGCAGTTCACAGGAGTGGGGATCATGGAGTCTAGTATTTTTCCTTCATAGAACTTACTTAAGCACTGAGGACCTGAAAGGCCCCATCATGTAAATTTCAATTCTATGTAATGACAGATGCTGCCATGAATCCCTAACTTTATAGTTTGGTGGGCAAATCACACTTATCTCATGATAGACAGCCCAGGTTGCATGATAACCCAGAAGTCCATGGTCAAGTGTTCAGACTCAACTAAGGCAAGAATAGTTTCTCAAAAGGAAATGAATTATGTATGGATGATAGCAGAGCTCTGTCACCTCTAAGGACATGACAGAGGCCCCAAATAGAGTCCTCATCTGGCCCCGTTCCTTCAAAGACCATTGTGTCTAACAGATTCATATAGCCAAAGTGCCAGGCCATCTCTGAGATGTTAGAGTCTTCTCTATTGTTGGCCCCACTAAAAGTATAGGATGCTTAACCCTGATTTGATCATAATAGCTAAAATCCTAATGCTGGCTAGGCAGTGGGCAAAGAGGAACCCTTATCTATTGCTTATGGGAAAGAAAAATTGTACCACCACTATGGAAATTAGTATGAAGACTGCTGAAAAAGATGAAAATAGAATTACCATTTAATACAGATATATCACTCCCAGGCATATACCCTAAAGACTCCACTATTTGCTATAGAGATGCTTATGCTTGCTCAGCCATGTCTATTGCTGCTCTATTCACATTAGCTGGGAATCAGAACCAGTCCAGATGATCAACAGATGAATAGATAATGAATATGTGGTACATACACACAATGCAATTCTACTCCATGGTAAGTAAAAATAAAATAATGAAATTTGCAGGAAAATGGATGGAATTGGGAAAAAAAATTTAAGTCAGGTCATGCAGACACTGAAAGACAACCACCACATGATATTCTCATCTGTGGTTCCTAACTGAGATAAATTGTAGATGAATGTAAATGGTAGTCAGCACCAGAATCATGGACATAATACTAGAATGAGACCAGGAGAGAGAAGAAATTGGGAGAGAAGAGAGGAGTTGAAAGGCTAGGGGAGAGAGATTATAAGGGGTCAGAAGGATTTGGAAGGGTGCAGGGTAGAGAGGTTGGGGAAGAAATAACAAGTTAAGATAATATTAATCAGTTCCATAGAAACCCTCCTGGCTAGCACTCCATAGAACATAACTACTCAAGGGGGAGGGAGAAGTCTGGACAGAAGCACCCTGTAGAAGGCGGAAAAAGCTTATCCTTTCAACCATGAACTCTGGCCAGTAAATCCAGGCCCAGAATCAGGCTATGCCCCACAGTGAGCTGTTGACCAGGGAGACCCACAAGGAGACCCAAAACAATGTAGACCATTGCCAAAACACTTGATTAACTGCCAGCGCTAAAAGGTAAGTTCATATTGCTGAAAACACCACAGGCTGTGGACACAGGACGTCAGAATGCCATGCTGGAAATGAAAGGGAAACTAGCTCCCTCCTGGTTAGTTTGCATAGTGCTGTAGATCCCTATGGGAGTCACTGGAGGAAAACAGTCACCAACAGCATGAATAAATAGGGGACCCTGCAGACTATGAAATCAACCAACCAGGTGAGAAGTATACAGTTGTGAAATTGTGGCAACAGCCTCTTTGGATAACCAACTGTTCTCAGATTGAACAAGAGGCCCACTCAGTGAGAAAGAACTCTTATCACATTTGGAAACCAAGTCAGAATCTCATGGCCAGGAAATTCAGAAGCCAGAGAGTAACCCCCACAGTTCTCTGGAGAAGAATGGGCTTGCACACTGCGGTGGTCTGATCCAGATATCCCACAGAAACATATTTGATCTGAATATTTGACACCCAACTCATGGCAGTTTTGGTTTTGGGAAATTGTTGGGGGTGTTGTTGGGAGCGGACTTATAGGGGGTTATAGCCAGCTTCCCCTTGCCAGGTTTTGGCACATCTTCCTGCCGCTGTTTGCAGTGTAGAGGAGGTGATGTCCACCCTCTCTCTGCTCATGCCATCATCTCCCCTGCCATTATGAAGCTTTCCCTCAATCTGTAAGCCAAAGTAAACCCATTCCTTCCACAAGCTGCTTTTTGGTCAGCTTCTTTCTGCTCAGCAATGAGAAGGTTGACAATTTTGTTACCAGAGAGTGGAGTGGATCGATTGTTGCTGCTAGAACCCCACTTCTGGAGGTTTGGCCTTTTAAAGATGATTTGCAGGAGGAATGTGGAAGGATTTGAAATATTGGCCTAAAAGATGCCTTGCTGTGCTGTAAGTACACCTTGATGAACTATTTTGGTCAGAATTGATCCCCATCTGATGGCAACTTTGGAATCACAACATTGTTATAGGTGTGTTATTGGTGGTGGGCTTTGGGGGTTATAGCCAGCTTCCCTTGCCAGTGTTTGGCACACTTTCCTGCCACTGTCTGCAGTGCTGTGGTGGAGGTGATATCCACCCTCTGCTCATGCTGTCCTTTTTCCCTGACATGGTGGAGCTTCCCCTTGAATCCATAAGCCAAATAAACCATTGGGTTTTTGTCACAGCAATGAGAAAGGTTGACTACAACACACACACACACACACACACACACACACACACACACACACACACACAAAAGAGAACGAAGAAACAAAGAAACAAAGAAAGAACCAAAGAAAGAAAGAAAACCTCTCAAATAAATAGGCAACTTTAACCCAAGCTTCTCTCACGTATGGCTGGAGAATCTGTTTTCTTTTATAGATGGCAGAGAAAATGGAGGAGAATCAAGCTCCATTGGTAAGAAGATAGCTGACCACCCACCAAGAGTCATGCCATCTTTACACATCCTCCAGGACCCAGGAGACATTGCAGAGGAAGTGACAACACAAATACTGTTTTCATGCTAGCTCAACAAGTTCTAGGAAGATGGCGACAGGCATGGTGATCAATCAAAACCCATCAAAGCAGAAATCCAGGGGCTATAGAGAACGAAACACTAAACCAGACTGCCAAGAGGCCTGCCACGGCTCAGGGAGCATTGTGGGAGAGGGCCAGAAGGATGGACAGAGCTTAAAGGTAAGATCCTATTGCTGAAGACACTGCAGGCTCTGGTCACAGGACATCAGAACACCATGCTGGAAGCGAAAGGAAAACTAGCTCCTCCTGGCTAGCTCTCATAGTGCTCTAGAGCCCTGTGGAACAGAGTGGGTCGGAATACACTGAGGCATGTTCTTCTGCTACCCCCCAGGGACTGACTGAAGCCTTCAGGGCCCCACAGTGAATAGCGTAACCCCACCGAGGAGGGCCCTCAGGGAAATGGAAGCAGGGGCTAAGGAATAAAAGAGTATAACCTGATATATATATTCAATTAATTTTTTTAAATTTAATATTTATTGTCCATAATGAGTTACATTATTTAGTGGGCAAACCATGCGTTGTTATCCCGACTTCCCCAATTCCCCCCCTCCCCATCCCTGATCAGTTGTATATCCTCCTTCGTGGGCTGTCTGTATTAGTCCTTGTGGCAAGGGATCCTGTATATCTTAGTACTCATCCCGGTCTTCCTGGC
>PVHP010004832.1:36464-69152 GCA_004024765.1 Zapus hudsonius | reverse complement strand
TAAACTTTTGTCTATTTTAGTATTATAGGACAAAGGAAAGGTCAGATATAACATAACTGTATTGATCTACATTTTTAATGAAGATGGTAGACAAGTGCTCTACTTCTGAATAAGATTCAAAATGTTATAAGATTCTTTAGACTGTGTCAGGGAAGGGGGCAAAGGCAGGGGTATACCATGCTCTCTTGCCTCTATAAATGAACACCAGTCACTTGTTCACCTCTTGCATGAGGCTTATGGGGGTGCCATGGGAATTAAACCAGGGCCATCAAGCTTTGCAAGCAAGTGACTATCCACTAAACAATATTACCAGCCCCAAAAGAGCAATTTTTAGCCAGACTATAATGAAAATGCAAAGATCCTACCAAGATATTAGCAAATTTAGACTACACATTAATATCCATAATATTCTCATAAAAGAATATATGAGAATCAACTTAATTTTATCCCCAGGATATTCTTTTGTTTAATTACGTAAAAATCAATGTAGTCAACCATATTATTAACATGAAGGAGAAAAATATATAATTCACTAAAGGGGCAGAGACAAAGTGCTTGATTAAATGTTATATATATATATATATTTACAGTTATAAATTCACTGGGAACTATGATTAAAATAGAGCCTCTAAATCCTGAAATAATATTTCAATGAATGAAATGTCAAATACAAACTTAATTTGGAAATATTTTCATCTAAGAATAAGAACAAGATGAATACATTTCTCAGACCATTCTGTTCAATATGCACTGGGTATTCTACTCAAAATTATAAAAAAAATAAAGAGATAAATGTAATACAGATTTAGAAGGAAGAGATTAAATGATCATTAGTCTTACATTGATGTAGAGCCAAGCAATTAGTGAGAAGGCTTCAACGACTGACCATGAAGTTGGGACCACAAGAAACAAAGCAAAGACAAATCCTCAAGAGTGTTGCAGGCAGTTCTTCATTTTCAATGCAGACATATTCACAATTAAACTTCAGCAGTAGAGGTTGCTTGAAAAGGTGTAACTTCACGGTAGAGGGTTATTTAACTAGTTAATGCTCTAGGTTTGAGCTCCAGCACTATAAAGTAAAAAAGTTTTGAAAAAAAAATCACTGAAATCCCAAGATTAATATTTCTGGCCTGTAGGATAGAAAGCTAATTTAAAAGAATGATAAATTATTGGCCACAGACTATATTTCAACAATATTTAGTAACTGATCGCCATATAATAATGACCAAGGTGTCTAGCAAAAGATAAAATATGCATGAATTAATAATTTTAAAACTTGGTTGAAGAGAAGACTTAAAGATAAATCACTTGCTGAACAAGCTGGCATACCCAAGATCAAATTGCAGATCACATATAAAATGCTGGGAGTCATGGCAGGCTGACAATGGAATGAGAGTTGGAGATAGGAGAATTTTCCTTAGGAAAAAAATGTGGGTGTGATAGTGCACACTTACAATACCAGCTCTGGGGAGCCAAAGGCAAATAGAGCCCTGTGGTGGGGAGGCCAATGGGACTAGCCTTCTTTGCAAGTTCCAGGGCAAACAGAGACCCTGTCTCAAAAGAAGTTGGAGGGGATGGAGAGATGGCTCAGCAGTTAAGTCACTTGCCTCCAGTGCCTAAGGCCCTGGGTTCAATTCCCCAGGACCCACATAAACCAGACCCACAAGGTGGTGGCCCTGGTGTTCTCTCTCAATATCTCTCTCTCGCTCTCTATCTCTCTTCTTAAAAATGAATAAATAAAATATTTAAAAAAAGAACTTGGATGGTGTCTAAGGATCTACTACCAAGCTTATACTCCAACCAGCACATGTATACATATACAAACACGTACGTGTACAAATATGCATATCTGCACACACATGACCAATCACACACATACACAAAAGAAATACATGAATGTGCTTAAATGTTTAAAACAATAATAGAACTTGACAGGATACTTAAACTTGAAAGTTTACATAGATTATAACAAATAAAAATATTATAACTTCTTGGGGCAAAAACAATCCGAGGTCATATTTGGGCCTGGAGACACATAACTTATGATATTATTTTAATTTTATTGTTTACGTACAAGACCCATATCCAAGTAAGTCACATTCCTAATGAGATAGCAGTTCAAAATACAAAAAACTCCATTGTACTTGAGAAAGCAAGAAACAGAGCCAACTGAATCAACAAAAGAAGCAATAAAATTTTAATGAATAAGGCTAAATAATAACTCACAAAACATCATAAATTTATTAATACATTATGAAAAAATAAAAAATGCAAGCCAGAATACTATATATATATGTGTGTGTGTGTGTGTGTGTGTGTGTGTGTGTGTGTGTGTGTGTGTGTGTGTGGTGTATTTGCACAGAATATATTTTATAACATAGTAACTTCTCTTTATGAAGTAAAATGATTCTTTTTAAAAATGTTTCCATGTTTGTCAGGGCTCTATTATCAATAGCCAGGTATGAAATCAGTCTAATATCATCAACAAATGAATGAATAAAAGATGGGTCATATATATTCACAACTGAGTATTATTTATCTGTAAAGAAGATGGAAGACTGGGATATCGTTCAGTGGTAGAGTGCTAACTGAGCATGTATGAGGCCCTAGGTTTAATCCCCAACACTATGAAAAAATGCAAAGAAGAAAAATAAAATTTGGAGGAAATTGATTGGAAAATGTTCATCACAATAAGTGGATAATCCATATGATAAAGACAAATTTCAAAATTTTTTCTCATATATGTAGAATATACACTCAAAAATATCCACCAATGCACATTGGATACCGTTTTGGAAGGCAAATGGAAGAGTGGTGGGGCTTTGATGAAAGAGGAAAATATAGAGGTGAGTATGGCCAAAGTATATTATAGTCATATATAAAATGGTGTGATGAAAAACACGATTTATAAAGTGAATAGTCACCAATATAAAGGGGAAATATTCAAAAGAACAGATTGTACCATTTATTTGAATATTGGCAGCAAAAACATTAATAATAGACAAATTTGCTAAAATATCAAACCTGTGGCATTTATGTAATGATCATAAAAATAATATGTTGATAATATTGGAATGATGGTATGGACTCTTATTTAAAACATTTTAAGACTATTCAAAAATACTCCATTATAGCCAAGTACATGATACTAATATATAGTACAAGAATTATGCATGTATGCAAGATAAACATCAATTATTCCAAATTTATTATTTTGAAAATTTGGGTATTAAATATAGAACATAAAGGCATTTCATGCAACATTATTATACTTAATAAATAACTATATATTTCAATAGGTGTTCTAATAAATATATATGACTAGAAAATAAATTGGAATATTATATAAAAGTTTTATGTATAATGTTTCTGCAAATGTGTAAACTTAAATATTAAGGATGTGTTAGGAATCAAATATTAATAATGATGGAAGGACAGAATATCATAACTTTATGTCTTTGATATTCTATTCTTTACAATGGTTTTCCTAAATATGCTCACAGTTCTTTTTAATATTGCACGTATTATAATACAAAACGAGAAAAATAAATAGACCAAAAATATATGGAAATGTAGCATAAAAATTAGATTGAAGCTTCCTCATTCATCACTGCTTCTTTCCTACCTGTGCTCAACTCACCTATGCCCTCCTCATGCTGTGGTTGAGGAGTAAATAAGATATCTGATGTATTGTAATTTTATATTTTGTATCTTTTATGTGTTTTCCTTTATTTAAAATGATAGAGTTGTTTAAAAAAAAACCCTTGTGATCCTCCTTCCTCAACCTTCTCAGTATCTGAGGCAATTTCCCTACTTCACACTTCACAGGCTCACAGGCTTAGTATCCGTTTTAAAATATTTATTTTCAAGGAGGGAGGGAGAGAGAGAGAGAGAGAGAGAGAGAGAGAGAGAGAGAGAGAGAGAGAGAGAGAGAGAGAGAGAGAGAGAGAGAGCTTTAGGTTGTGTCACTAGTGTCTGTCTCACTGGCTTATCCTGTTTTGACTGCCTGGCTGTGATTATAGGTCTCTTGCTTATCCTCCACTCTCTGCGGGGTTCTATATGTATCCTTCATGGAAGATCTGGTGTGGCTCATCTCTTTTCTGGATATCTTTAAACTTTCTGTAAGTACACATAATTTTCTTATGTAGGACATAAAAGATTTACATGATAACAACTTGAGAATGGTCCACAACCTAAATGTGGCATATAATTTCATGAAATACTATAGATTTCTTTTGAAGTTCTCTTTGAACTTCATCTGTTGTATTTTGTTATTGACAACTATTTCTATTTTCCTTAAATAATTTAATGATTTATAATTTTAAATATTTAAATAAAAGTAATTTGTTTATTTTAAACATATAATTGTATGTTAATTTTTTTAAATAAATACTGATCAAAGATGTAGTTTTTAAATGAAACTGTTATTTAAATCAGCCTTAGCTTGAGAATTAAGACTTGAGACCAGTTCTTATAATTATTATAGAGAAAACACTATATTAAAAAATTACCTTAAAAGTAAGCCTGAAGACTTATATCTACATACTGACTTTTATCATATTTCAATCATCTTGTTACTTCTAGTGTTTAATTATTACAAATATAAATCATGTTTTGACATCAGATCATTTTTCTTTTTGTTTATATGTCTAAGAATGCTTCAATAAGCCCATAATCCCAAAGATTCTTTTTTTCTGTGTGATCCAAAAGTTCTAGTTTCATGTCCACATTTAAACTTATGCCAGATTTGAAGTAATTTTATATAAAATGTGAGGATTAGATCATGATTATTTTATTTTCCTATTTCTTTTACTGCTGCACTCTGGGAATTAACTCAGAGCTTTAAGTTGATAAGTTCTCACCCAGCAAACTACTTCCTAGCTCTAAAATTTAATATGTTGTTTATCACTGTCAATAGCTTCAGAAACTTTTGTTCAAGACTTTTTCCTTTATTGATTTTTTTTGTCTCATGGTGTGAAATTAGCCTCTTGTTTGGAACTATTTTGTCTTTCTGTATAATATATTTCTTTATGTATTCTCCATGTGTTAATGTATACTCTTAATTAATACACTGTAATAAAATCAGTATACTAATATTGTTGAAAACTAGTAGATCAATTCCAATTTATATAAAAAGATTCATGTTTGGATTTAATAAGATGAATATGAATGAAGAATTTAATCATCTCCTTGTCTTTCTTACACAAGTGTGTGGCAACGTCTTGCTTGAATTAAATTATTATTTAGCTTAGAAGCACTATAAAATGGGCAAAATTTTATGCATTTCTTTACTTTATGAATCTACTCTTAGCTAAAGATGGACATATATTTGTATTGACTTGGTAAATAGTTATCACTGCCCATATATTGTGAAATTATATACAGTGTTAAATGGCCACATATCTCAGTATGTGTTGTAGTTAGTTTGATTAATAGCTATTTTACAATACCATTAATAAACAAAAACAGAATTAAGTAAATTAGGGCAGAAAAAGACTTCTGAGAAAACTGTTAATGTACAATCTGTTTGATATGTTATAAACAATGGAAAAAGAGGCTCAATTGCATTAGTATGATATATTGCCTAATTTAGTATAAATCAAGTGATCATCTACATTTACTGGAAAAACGTGTTTCCATTCTGGAGCTTAGTAAAACCAAGTAGTACAAAAGGAAAATCTCTACTTTTTCATAATGTACTTATAGAAAATTGTTTAATGGAAGAAAACAATTGTCACTTCATATTTTTTTCAAATTATTTGTATTCATTCATAAAAAACTTGTTAATACTAGGTATCATTATTTTTTATAGATCAGCCCTATTGGTAGGAAATTACAGTAATTCATTTTTATATATTTACACATTTTTGTGAGTGTTAAAAGTTTCACTGAACAAATTGGCAATGGAAACATACACATGCTATGCAAATTCTGAGTCTGTTCTTTTGTAGGTACGAGAAAGCACAAACTCACATTTGAGGAAGGGAACATGCATGATGTATCTGACTCATAATAAGGAATTAGATTCAGGCCACCATGCCTCATTTGTGTAAGTAACCACCATCCCATTGCTCAGTACTATGAAGACACAGGTTAATGAAGAACCTGAATATTAATTTTAAAATTTTGTGACTTAAAGTATCACTGTAGACACATAATAAAGTTAGTATAACCGTTACAGTAGTATGGTAAGATAGTTAGCATAATTCTTATGGTAAGGTAATAAAGTTACTACGATCCAACATTCTTAGTGTCTCAATCTGATTGTGATATGGTTACGTCTGTTCAGAAGCAACACTCGTGAAATAGCAGCATAACATTGGTAAAATTTGTCAAGAAAGTTTTGGTTCAATTTTACATTTTACTAGGAAAGATGTCTAGACTGAGGAATTTAAATTCTATATAAGTTAATTTCAAGGTCATATAAAAATAGAGCTCTATCTTATTCAAAATAATGAAAACTTAATCTGAAGTTCAAATTGGGATAAAAAATAGGGATTTTATTGGAATATAGAGCATTGGAAAAGGTCATTTGACCATTATGCCATTATTCTAAGTGTTGTGTTGAAATCACAATTTTTTGACATTTTGTTGTAATGTTGTTAGAGAAATTGGCAGACATAAGTTATGGTTGGGGGCACGTATAGTTTGACACAGAAAAATACAATCAAAACTATAGATTTTTTTCAGCATTCCCAAGAGTACTATATAGTTTATACCAAAAAATTCAGAAAGTTATTATCTATTTGTTTTTAACATCAGTACTCATGAAACATTTCAGATACTTGCAAGGAGCAGAAATTCAACTAACCTTGCTATACATCTTTACACTGATGCAGTGCATGTAGTCCTGCTAACCTTTTGGAAAAATACTATTTTACTCTACACAGTGTTTTCAATAGGCAAACTTTTTGCATCAGAACAATTGGATCTATGTTCTAAAAAGCAGTTTTTACTGGTGGATAACATCATCATATTTGTATGCTGAAATCCTAGTCCACATTGTGATAGAATTTTGTTATTCTATAGAAATCTTTGGGAGAAAATGAAATTCATTTCTCTCTCCCTCTCTCTCTGTCTCTCTCTCTCTCTCCCACACATAATATCAAGAAACAGAAAGGGAACCATCTATTAATCATAACTAGCCCTTTAATTTTAAACTTTCAGCCTCCTTCTGAATTATTAAGTATATTTATGTCATATGTTGTTTGGTATGTGTCTAATGTTACATGTGTGAGTGTGTTTGAGTGTGAGCATGTGTGGGTTTTGGTCCTTGCCTTCCACCCACCTCATTAGACGCAGGGCCATGACCTCACAATGACGTTGCTACTTTCACCAGGCTAGCTTGTTCTTCCAGTCTCTGCCATCCTTCTTGTACAAACGTATGTCTGGGTATAAAAGCAGCTTTTTACTTGGGTACTGGTTTTCTGAACTCAGGTACTCATGCTTGCATGGCAAGTGCTTTTAGCCACTATCCATCCATTATTCCTTCCAATAATATTTTATTATATCAGAGCTTTCAGAATAAGATGAAAATTAATTGTTTTAAAGATAATTTTAATATTTACTCATTTATAGTTTCATCTGCAATATAGATAAAATTGTCAACTTTACTCTCTTTATTAATGAATATTTGATGCTTTTATTATATCATTATACTATGGTTTTAAGAGAATAATTTTTTTTCTTGGACAATATAGTCAATAAGCTTGAAATATGGCATAAATGATCACTTTATTTTGTTTAGAATATTCCATTCTGGTAATCAGAGATTTATTTACATGTTAGCTGGAGAGAAGTAGACTACATTAAATTCTGTTCATATGAACCTCTATTTGGGGGTACATTATGTAATATCTGTTACTTCTTTTCAGTCATTCCACTTACCAAGTAAAAATGGATATGTAAAAAAATCAGGAAAACAAGTGGTCATGACACCCATTGTGAGTTGAGCAGCTATAAAAATGGTTGAACAAATGTCTCTGTATTGAAGAGATATTTTAGGGTAGATACCCAGGAAAGGCTTGCTGGGTCAGTTGGTATTTCTATGTTCATCTTTTTCAGGAGCCTCCACACTGATTTCCATACTGATTGTACAAGATTACATTCCCAGCAGCAGTGAATGAGGGCTCATATTTCCCCTGCATCCTCACCAACATTTATTATTGTTAGACTTTTTTAATGATTGCCATCCTTGCTGGAGTAAAATCAAATCTCATAGTTGTTTTGATTGTCATTTCCCTGATAATAATATCATTAAGAATATTGAATATTAGCCAGGCGTGGTGGCACACACCTTTAATCCCAGCACTCGGGAGGCAGAGGTAGGAGGATTCCCATGAGTTCAAGGCCGCCCTGAGACTACATAGTAAATTCCAGGTCAGTCTGGACTAGAGCAAGACCCTACCTCAAAAAAACAACAACAAAAAAAAAGATTGAATATTTTATTAGCCATTCGTATTTCTTCCTATGTGAATTCCCTATTCAGTTCACTGCCCCATATTTTGATTGGATTGTTTGATTTTTTTTATTACTAAAGGTTTATTTTTTTTTAATTCTAGAATTTAGACCTCTGTCCATGGTATAGATGGTGAATATTTTCTTCCAATCTAATGGTCGTCTGTTGGCTCTGTGCATGGTATGTTTATTTTTACAGAGAAGCTTTTTAGCTTGATGAGATCTGATTGGTTGAGTAATTGCTGAATCTCCTGTAAGGCAAAATGATATAATGAAATTTGCAGGAAAATTTATTTACCTGGAACAGACCAGACTCAGTGATCTCACACAAAAACTAAGAGAAAATTGCCACATATTCTCCCTCATCTGAGGTTCCTAATAAGAATCACCTTGAACTGCAAGCAAACCTGACATGCATCTCAAGAGACACATGATAGGGATGGAAGAGTTTTGAGGTAAGGATGGGTGGGCCCAGTGAGTTATACACAAAACTATATCCAAATCAAATTGGTACCATAGAATCCTTACTCTTGGACAGTAGGCTAAATGAAATTACCCTAAAAAATATGAAGGTATTGTCCAGTAAGAAGTCCCTGAATAGGGTGGTGTGAAACCCAATCCAAATATATCTGGCTATGGTTTGTAATTCCCAGTAGAGAAATTAATTACTACCCACATTGAGCTGTTGATTGGAGAGACCAAGAAGGACCCCAAAACAAGACAGACTTCTGTCAAAGCACCTGACTACCAGCCCAAGGTAAAACATATGATCTTATTGATGAAGACACCATAGGCTGCTGACTCACATCATTGAGATACCAGTCTGGAGTCTGAAAGGAAGGCAGTTTTCACATGGTATGAGCTGCCAGGGTATATAGGCCAACAATGTTGGGAGAAAGCATGGGACACTGCTATACAACAATAACCAGCATAGCAAGATGTACACATCAGTACAATAGTGGCACCAACCTAGGTGAGTAATCAAGGATTGAATAAGATATCCACTCAGTAGCAAGGAACCCATAGCTGGAACTGAGATCCAAGCCAAACACCTATGGAGACCAAGAATATGGACTCCACTGACCAAGGGCCTAAAGAAAGGCAACACCCATTGTAATCCTGCCAATTTGGTAATGCTTATCCCATTTGACCTATTTTGATCTCACTTTCCACTGGAGAATTTGCTTTTGTCTTTCAGAAGGAAGTGAGAACTATGGACAACCTAATAAGACAAGAGACGATAGCTGTTTCTGTGACAGAACCATCCCTAAAACATCAGCTAGGGCCCAGGTGAAACCACAGAGGAATGGGAGAGATAAGCAAGAGTGCTGCTTTCACAACCTAAGACATGGTGATGAAGACAATTCACCAAGGATACTCAAAATGCCCCAAAGCAGACATCCAGAAGCTGCTAAGTGCTCAACAATAAAGTAGACTTACACTCCACACACCATGGTTGAGGAACTTTGTAGAAGAAAGCGTAGAAAGATTATAAGAGCCACGGTGGGGGAATATCCAGAGGCATTGTCCTCCCTCCCAAGACTGAAGGCTGCTCACATACCACAAATCCTCAATCCCCTACAGCATACCAGCAATCCCACTGAGGAGGACCATCAATGGAATGGGGTCAGGGAGGAGGGAAATCATGGTACCAACATATGACTTGTTCATATAAAGTTTCTACTTAACTAAAAATAAATAAATAAATTAAAAATAAAAAGAGTGGTCCTGAATGTTTTTTCAAGTCCTTGGTTCCAGACATGTCTAAAGATTTTTTTTAACCATATAGTTTTCAATTACTAAATACATTAAAATTTTACATATCTTAACCTAAGTTGAGTTGTACTATCTTTTTTAATCAAAATTGCTGATTAACAATAATATATGTCAGTTTATTCTAATGTCTAACAAGATAAAAGTTATAAATCTTTTATTATAACCTTGGATAATAATTATTTTATTTTTTTATAATGAAGCTGGGCATGGTGGTGCATGCCTTTTTAAAATATTTTATTTATTTATTTTTCAAGCAGAGAGATACAGAGAGAGAGAGAGAGAGAGAGAGAGAGAGAGAGAGAGAGAGAGAGAGAGAGAGAGAGAGAGAGAGCGCACCAGGGCCACCACCTTGTGGGTCTGGCTTATGTGGGTCCTGGAGAATTGAACCCAGGGCCTTAGGCACCTGAGGCAAGTGCCTTATCCGCTGAGCCATCTCTCCAGCCCGGATAATAATTATTGAAGTTTCATCTGTTAATGTAACATTTCATATTTTCCATGTCATTAGCTGGAGAATTTCATAAGTAACTCCACAGGGGTCTGGAGGAGACAATCAACAGCTTTCAAATTCAGCCAAATTTTCCACTAAGTGAGGGGGAGCCCTTGTCCGGAACTTGGGTTGCAGGGCGATAGGCACCAGATCCCGTACTCTTGGGCTCCCAAGACAAGATGCACTATGGGAGCGATTGACAGGGAGGCTACTAAAAATAGAATCTAGGTAATCCAGAATGGTGTATATTTGTTAACCTACACTGACCTCACTCTCTGATGGAGATTATGTTTGTGTTTTTCAGGATGCAGTAAGAGAGCTGGGGCCCATCTAACCCTACCAACCAACTATAGGCTGATAACTTAGATCCTGCAAGAGAGGAGCCACCACAGTCATATCGTGGAGGATCTATATGGAACCCCACAGAAAATGATGGGATGAACAATGGGACCCACAGCCACAGTCATTCAATCAAAACAGGATAAGCCAGTGAGACAGAAACCAATGATTTTTGATACAAAGACCCCTAAACTCACAACAATAAAGCAGCCTTAATACTCATCCACCACGACTCAGCAAACTGAGCAGAAGAGGGGGCAGAAAGATTTTGAGAGCCGTGGTGGAGGAGACTATCCAGAGGCATGGCACCCCTCAGTAACAACATACTAGGGCCAGGAGAACCTGGCTGAATACTAGGCTATCCATGGTCCCCTGTCACAAGGACTGATCCAGATGACCCATGGAGGAGGATATCCAGCTGGTTGGGGATGGGGGAGGGGGAGCATCAGGGAATTGGGGATAACAACACATTGTTTGCCCACTCAACAATATAACTCATTATGGACAATAAAAAAAAGAAGTCTTCTTTTTCTCCTACATGTCATAAAAACCTGTGAAACATCTATATCTCATCTTTGTTCATTGGTATTTGCATAAATTTCCCCCAGGGTTCCTCAACTATTTTATGATTAAAAATCAGAAGACTTCAACATTTATGTTTTAGTGAGGCATCTAGGCCTTTAAGGACATTGATTAGAATACAGCCTCTGTATTCTAGTATTGTGCTGTTTTTCATTTTTCTTTGCTTCTGGTCTCTGGTATTGGGAAGTGACTGCTCCTGTCATTATACTGTTTTAACTTCCTTGTAGACTCTTTTTAAAATATTATTAACCAACAGAGTCCATCTGATTGGTTCAACTGGTCATCAATACAAAAGAGACCCTATTAACAAATGCCAGCATCCCATTCCCTGTTGAATATGTTGAGGTTCTTTTCTTTTCCCTCCAATATGCTTACCAATAAATGGAACAGATGATACAAAGCAAAGGGAATTTTGAGAAAGAGACCTTTTAATATAGAATGCCTAAAGCAGGTATTCTAACTTTTCCCAAGCAGTTACTTTAATCAGCCAGCACCTGGTACAGCTTTTGTAGATGAGTCTTTCTCAAGATTGCCTGGAATGAAATGACTCCTTTCAGACTTCATAGGCACCCTACTTATTTCAATTATGGATTTATTATACCTTCTGTCCCAATCAATCTTTATTCTCCATAATAACTGATGAGATTTTACCACCATTAGCAATGCGTATGAATTTCATTTCCCCTAAAAAGTTACCTGAAGTAGAAATTCTCCCCATTTACTGAATTTGTCATTCTTAATGCATTAATTATAGATGCTAACGTAATTATATAGCAAGGACTCATATTTGCATATTTCAATTTTTAGGCTGGTCATTCAGTTCTGTCTTATCTGTATTTAACTTATACATTGTGTATTGTTTTAACCTTTTGACTTTAATATTGGTTAATATTTATTAGTATCCCCTCTGAAAGAAACTCTCAAAACTACTAATTATAAGTTTATTAGTCTTCCCAAAGAAATGACTGTTTATTATAAATTATATATTAGCTCTGCAGAACACTGCTGAATCTCTTGATGGTCATTTTGCTTTGCTCCTGAACATACTTTGCATTTCTAAAGTTTTGTCATCTTCTATGATATTTGTTTTAGCTTTTTTGGTGGGTGTAGTTTGTCCTATTAAGGGGATGCACATTTTATTTTCTATTTGTGCTTAATTATTTTTGGGTTCTGCTGCTCACATTTGATTTATTATGGGTAGGCGTTAACTTTAATTTTAATGCCAATTAAAAACAGTAAAGTCCATTTTTAGTACACAGAAAAGTGGTCACAGTGTGGTTGGTGGTTTGATTAGGTGTCTTTCAAAACTTAATGTGTTCTGAATTCTTGATCCCCATTGCTGCTCAGAGAAGAATGGGTTTATTTTGTTTTATACACTCAAGGAGAAGCTCCAAGATAGCAGGGGAATATGATGGCATGAGCAGAGGGTGGACATCACCTCCAACACAGTGCTGCAAACAACAGAAGAAAGGTGTGCCAAAAACTGGCAAGGGGAAGGAGGCCATAACCTTCATAAGCCTGCCACTACACCCACTACACACAGGCTATCTTGCATTATCAAATTTTAAAGCATTGAGTTATTCCATTATTCCTGGAATACATTCTACTTGTTCATTTATTATATTTTTGTTTGCATTTTGCTTGATTTTCATGTTATTTTGTGATAACATTTGAATTAGTTAGCCCCAGTTATAGTTGAGAATACCTGTTATTTTATTTACATAGTTTTCTTCATGTGATGAATATAACTTTTTTGTTGTTCTCATATAATCCCTTGAGCTGCTCATAGGTGAGAGAAATGTCAGTTGCATGAATGTGTATGATACTGTGTGATATAATAATATATATAGTTCTATTGAAGTTTCATAACTTTTATGATCAAATTAATTTTTTGGCTTTTTAAAAAATTATTTCAGTACTGATTTTAACCCCTCTGCATATCTGCAAAAGCATTATGATGGTTTGAACCAGTTGTCCCCCACAAATGAATGTGTTCTGAAGACTCAATCCCCAGCTAATGGCCATTTAGGTGTTGGAACCTTGTTGGAGCTGTGTTGTTGTGGGAAGACTTATGGTGATTATAGCAAGCTTCCCCTTGTCAGTGTTTGACACAAACTCTGGTTGCTATTCCCTAGTTACTGTTGTCCAGGAGGTGATGTCCACCCTCTGCTCATGCCATTGTCTCCCTGCCATCATGGAACTTCCCCTCCAGTCTATAAGCCAAAATAAAGCCATTCCTCCACAAGCTACTTTTGGGTGGGATTCTGTTTCACAGCAACTTGAAATCTGGCTACAGCAAGCATTAAGATTTGCGTATTGTCTTTTACTCATAAATATTATTGAAATCTTTTAAAGTTTTAAATGTAAATCTTTATAAAAATGCTTTATTCTGTTAGCTACATAAATGATCTATCAAGAGTGTTAATTTACAATGAAATCTACAAATTTAATCATGGTTCCATGAATTTGCATTATTTTTTCATTTTCAATTTACATTTCCAGATTGCTCTGTGTAAGTTAGTGACTATGGACCAAAAGGATTCTGAGTGAGTTGTTTATGAACTGATTGTACAGAAAAATAAATATTAGTGTTCTGAGGATTAAGTATTGGGAATCTTCAGAAGTTCAAGAGTGTGGACTATGTAACAAGCAACAGGCATTGACACTGAATAAAGAAATTTATTAGGAAAATAACTAAAATAGAAAAAAAGGCCTGAAATAGAATTGTTCTACAGAGCCAAAGCCAGGGCCTCCTCTACTCTATCTCAAATTACTTAATGATTTTATTGAAAACTATTAGGTCAGTTTATGTAGATCTTTCTAGAACATCAAATTACATTTGAATATCAGTGGGAATTCTGAGAAGTATGCATGTAGTAGAACAATTTTGGGGAAGATAAGATTGGTATCTTAATAAATAAATAGGAGTTTGAGTCATGTATGTTAAGCTATTTCTAAAACATCTTTATTAATTGATTATCAGTACCATAACATATGTATTTAATGTTTTAAAAGTTGTTGAATGTGTAGCTTATTGTGATGGTTATGTTTTGTTGTCAACTTGACATTTTAATTATCTTTGGTGAGTCTCTGATATTTATCACAGAAAGGCAGCACTCTGCAGGTGGCAGGATGTGAGGAAGCTCAGGGAAGCTGTAAATTAACATCCCTTCCTGGGAGGGCAATGCAGGAAGGAAATTCCGGCTACTCAGGAAGCCATCAAGTCTGGGATAGGGTTTCAAGACACTGTCCTAAGACTATATAAAGGGGAAAGAAAATTTTTCCCCTCCCTTCCTGCCTGAGTGCTGGCTCTTGTCATGCATCTCTTCATGGGCATTGGACTGAAGCTTCCTCAGCCTTCCAGGCTGGACTAACGGCTAGTGGTTCTCTGGGAGCCATCAGTCCTTCAGTGCTGGATTGGGACTGCTGAGGCATCCAGCCTCATGGACTGAGCAGTGACTGATTCATTGACTCTCAGGCTTGCAGACTGTTATTGGAGGACTACTGTGACCTAATCCAATAAATCCCCTTTTTGTTTACAATTCACTGTTGTTTCTGTTCCTCTAGAGAACTCTCACTAACACATTTATCTTTTCTAAGATTTTTTTATTTATTCATTTTCAAGCAGAGAGACAGAGAGAGACAGAGAGAGACAGAGAGAGACAGAGAGAGACAGAGAGAGACAGAGAGAGACAGAGAGAGACAGAGAGAGACAGAGAGAGAGACTCCAGGACCGCCACCTTGTGGGTCTGGCATATGTGGGTACTAGGGAATTGAACCCGGGGCCTTGGGCAGCCCTACATTTATCTTTTGATTAAACTGAACCTTTTTTTAAATATTACATGTAATCAAATGAAATTATTGGTCCCAGTATGTTGACCAGAAACTATCTTTACTGAGCCATCTCTTCCCAATGCCTGCTTTTGAACAGCAAAGAAGCTATGAATGCTAGCTGCATTTAGATTGAATAAAAATATATCAGATTAAGATTTTGTGCCATTTAAAGTCATATGAAATTGAAATTTTGAATCTGTAAGTAAAGTTTTGTTGGAACAGATTTGTTTTACATATTGTACAATGTTGTTGTCCTGGTCTTGTATGAGAGCAGAGCTCTGTCATTTTTTAAAATATATTTTTCTTTATTCATTTTCAAGCAGAGAGATACTGACAGAGAGAGAGAGAGACAGAGAGAGAGAGAATGCACCAGGGCCACCACCTTGTGGGTCTGGCTTATCTGGTTCCTGGGGAATTGAACTGGGGGCCTAAGGCACTGGAGGCAAGTGCCTTAACGGCTGAGCCATCTCTCCAGCCCTTTTTTTAAATATATTTTTTCTTTATTCATTTTCAAGCAGAGAGACACTGACAGAGAGAGAGAGACATAGAGAGCTCTGTCATTAAGATAGAGATCATGAAACCCATAGTCAAAATATTAATGATTTCATTCTTTAGAAAAATGACTGAAGACCCTCACATAAAAGGGAAGATATATGTTGGAGTTTTCACAGTTAGCAAAACTTTTAATCTTATTTTATTAACTTATTTGCATCTGTGTTTTTTTGGGGAACAGGACACTATGCTAATGTATTCCTCAGAGTTTTTTGTACCTATAATGTGAACAGAAGAGGTACATTGGATTAAATATTTTCTCTTGTGCTTTTATCCAATAAAATAATAATTGCTGTGAACATTCTTAACTCTTTACATCAAATATGGATTAAAGATTTTTTTCCATTTTAGTTATTCAAATTTAAAATTGTCTTACTAATTGTAACAACAAATGGGTTACTTAAATATCTTATAATTTTTTAGTGTAAAAAATTGATGAAGTTCCTTGAGTCCTCTCATATTGGTGGGTTGCTGATGAGGCAGTCAAGCATATAAAAATGATTTAGCTGCTCAGAAATCCACCGGGCTTAAAAAATCCACTACCTTTTGCTAAACAATGCATCTATTTATCTTTTGGGACCCTAGAATCTTCACTTGTGTCAAGCTGCATGCATACCCCCCTACAAACAATGAAGCAGACTTCTCCTTCCCTAGGGACAATTATTCATGATTATTTTTCATTCAGATATGTTATCAGATGTACCTGGGATCAGAATAGTAGAGGCACATCAAGTCTTGACCGCTTTAGAAGGCATGCCTAATAATGAAAACTGTCCCCAAGAAAATTTTTAGGGAAACTTCTCAATTTACCATTATATGCCTAACTGGGACTACATGTGACTAAAATTAGCTGTGTCATGGTAGGGACATGTAGTAGACAAAAGGTTACGAAGGCAAACTTGTCAATCAAACCAGATCACCAATCATAGTATGTCCCTAGAAACTGATGTTTCTGTGGAATATTTTTTAAAAGTTCCAGGCAATAACTAGGGTCCTTGAGAATTTGCTCATAAGTGGCCTGCTACCCCTCTTGGCATTGTATTTAACCCTGTACCGTCACTTGGCTCTTACTAAGAGTTTTTGGCACCTTCACTATTTTTATGTGATTTCCTCAATTCTTGGAATAAGATCCATGAACCTGGAAACACCAAGAGACAACCTGGAACACTGACATAAGATATAATTTCATGTTTACAGTGCATGACATCCAAGATTGAGTATTGTGACATTTCATTTTATATCTCTATCTAAATATGATTTATATGGAAGGCCTTTTAAAATGTAGAAGACATTTTCTTTTTATTGTAGATTATTTTCAAAACCCTGATTAAAATATGTAAGAAACAGTTTCTCTTTCAATTACTGTCAAAACATAAAAATTCCTTTTCTAATTAATATGAAGAATATTATTAAGAATAAACATCATTACGAATGTGGCTGAAGATGATTTTCCAGATGGGCCTGTGGTGGCTGATTGACATTGTAAACTGAGGTACAGCCAGAGGCAGTACGCCCTTGCTGTGTTATGATCAGGTGTCACCTATCACACCTGAAGGAGAGATGAATCTAGTATCTTCCCATCACCCCGCCTTCTCCTCCCCCTACTGCTGTCAGGCATCTTGGTGTTATGATGCCCCTCAGGTGCTGTTTCTGATGGATACCCCCTGGAAGAGGGCACACAGCCACCCTAAAGCCTTGGAAACTGCTGGTATCCCACAGTGTGTTTCAGTGCCTCTAAATTGCCAGCACTGTCTATATATAATAGCAGAATCAGTAATGCATTAATATTGGTGATATTTTATAACCTTTTTTGATGGTTGCCCCTTAAACACCAGTGATTATTTTCTCAACATATTTTCTCTTTCACCATGACCTTTTATAAAGATGGCACTGGAACAGTAAAGAGATGGAAGTACATGATTGATAATCAGCCACTGTATACATAGATAGGAGCTCTATGTCTGATAATAAAACTAGACTGAGGTCACATATGGAAATAAGGCAAACTTTTGAAAATTGCCTCAAAGATTGTAGCTATGTTAACAATACTAACAAAAAATAAACAGGGAAGACTTAGTGAGTTTATCAAGAATTCAGACATTGATTACATATAATATGTGATGTTCACATATTGGAGCAGAGATGTTCACAATACTTTTTTGAGGCAGATACACATTGCCAGAATTGGTTACTTTTGATCCAGTGATGAATCGTTTGAATGTTCATCATATTGAAATCTAAGATCACTTTTCATTTGAAATTTATTTGTGGTTCACCCACATCTAAGCATTGCATTGAGGGCAAAATAAAGGCATGAAAAGTACATCAAAAGAAACTATATCTAAATCGGAAAGCAGAAAAGAAAGAAATGTTTCCTGACCTCTCCATAGAAAGAGAATGTAATTCTAACAGAAGCAATATATTAAGTCTTTTCTAGTTAAAGTTAGAAAATAAGAAAACAACTTTAAATGAGTTATCCTACTTTCCTTTCACAAACTAATCAATAACAACACCTTCCCACTAGAGATAATTAAGGCTGATCTAATTAGATTGCCTTCACTTACAAACTTGTCAAGTAAAAAAAAAAAGTTAATTTATTATCCCACCCAGTTTACCTATGGGAATTATTATAGTGTAATAATAGAATTATTGTTGCAAATCTTAAAACAAATTATGTAGACATGCCTGTGGTTTTTTTTTTTGCTTGAGATTCTTCATTTATTATGAGTTATAAACTGTGAACATAACTTGTTTTCTGTTACACCAAATGAACTTGGGTAAACTCAAATTGGGTCTTTAGCCTATTTGCTTCAACATTTGCACAGCTGCTATATTTCATGTAAAGAAGCTGCATGCATGTATTGCAATATTCATTACTTAATATTTTGTGTGATGTTTGACGCTTATAAAGGCTTAAATTATTGTCAGCAAAATCCTACCTTGATAGTCAAAAGAAAGAAAAATAAAATTGCTCACAAATGTTCTATATCCAAGGTGGAGCTTTCCATCATTTATCAACTCCTGGAGATATCATTCTGTATTGCAATATTTAGAGTAGCAGAATATAACCTTAGTGTCAGAATATTAACCCCTTTCTAATTAAAGTTCACTTCACATGTAGGCAAAGTTTAACTACAAAACAAGAGAGAAATCTCTTGGTGCTGTTCCAGGGAACAGGACAGACAACTACATTCTTATTACTGCACTGTCATCATTCTGTGTCATACACACATATAAACTCCAAACTTTTGGGCCTATTAATGTCGTTTAATTCGTTTGTATATAACGTACATTGTATTATAATTTAAATACATCATTTTGGTTATTCAATATGTCTATTTGTGTCTAAGAATTCCCTTAAAAATTAATGCCCTTTTTGACATACACGGAGTTTAAAACTACTAGAAAGTGAAGTATCCTTTAGAAATCATAGGCTACTTGATGAATGCTTAATTACTCTATGCCTGATAATGGGCCAACCCTGTGTTTTTGCTTCTGAAACGTTAACTATATATATATATATATATATATATATATATATATATATATATATATATATATATATATATCCTATTTGTTTTTTTAAGAAATGTGTCTTTTCTATTCCAATTATTTTTTTAATATTTTTATTTACGAGAGAGAGAGAGAGAGAGAGAGAGAGAGAGAGAGAGAGAGAGAGAGAGAGAGAGAATGGGTGCACCAGGGCCTCCAGCCATTGCAAATGAACACCAGACACATGAGCCCTCCTGTGTATCTGGCTTTATATGGGCACTGAGGAATTGAACTTGGGTCCTTCTGTGTTGAAGGCAAACGACTTAACCACTGAGCCATCTCTTCAGCCCATCTATTCCAATTATTTTGATATCTTTATTATTCAAGATTAGATAAATTTTATGGGCAAATATTGTGTTGGTGTCTCATTTCTTCCCTCCCTCTCTCCAACACACTGGGTATCCTCCTCAGTGGGCATGCTGAATCAACCTAATCATCCTATGGGTTAGGGGGTTATGGATAGCACAGGAGGCAGCCAGCACCCCCCACACACCCTGTGTGTTGTTGCTGAGGGGGGCAATGTCTCTGGATATTCTCCTTCACCATGGCTCATACATTCTTTCGACCCCCCTCTTCAGCTCAGTTCCATGAGTCATGGTGGTGAGTTTTAAATCTGCTATATTATTGAGATTTTAAGGGACTCTGTACTTCTGAACCATCACACTAAACTCTTTGTCCTGGATAATTACTATTTTATTATTTTTAAATGAATAAAATATTAGAAATGTAAAAATGTAAATATAAAAATATAAATACTTAAATATAAGAAATAAAATTATTTTAAAAATAAAAAAGTTAAATGAGTGTAAATAATAAAAAAATAGTATATGAGGAAACAAAGGTAGATTAATAAAAAGCTATCTGAAACGTTTTTAATAAAGAATGTGATATCATGCTGCATCTATTTCTTTTAATGAGTCATTATACAGGTATATGAGGAAGGGGCTAGAAAGTTGGTTTATTTAGTAACTGACATGTTTGTCCCCCAAGTGTGAGGACTAGAGTTTGAAACTCCATAAATGCCACCTGGGCTTGGACAGCCATGTGTTTCCACTCCATAGGAGGAGGAAATAGGGACTCTCCAAAGCTAATTAGCTAGTTTGACTAGATGAATTTCAGTTGGTGAGCCCTAGGTTCAAGGGTGATGGAAACAATGCCGAGTGCTATCAAGGAGGACACCTGATATCAGTCCTGGTCTCCATATACCTTCACACCCTCACTCACACACACACACACACACACACACACACACACACACACACACACACACACACACACGAAAAAACAAAGCTACAGTTTCAAGAATTTTTATAAATACTTGAAGTAGTCTTTGATTTTTTTTTTAATAGAGCAGTGTATCTATTCTAGAGAAAGTAGAACGTGGAAATATCCCCCAAGTGGATACTGTTAACTTGAGAAGTGACAGTGATTTCAGTTAAGAAGTGTGGGAGTAATGAGAAACTTTTGACATCTGCATTGCATGGTGTTGACGCTAGACTTAAAAGAAAGTACTGATGGATTGATTGACTAGGGAGTAAGTTAATGTATGTCAAAGACATGTCACATATTTTCAGTACGATCCATTAGGCAAATTATATAACATTTATTAAGAAAGGAGGTTATAAGTGGCATATAGGAGGCATGACTTGGATATATGTCTTCTCAATTTCCCCCAAAATGTCTTGCATCACAGCCTCTTGAGCATTGGTCCAAGATTGGAAGAATTTTGAAGTATCTCATTAGCATTTTTATTTAAATATGTTAGGATGGGTTTGACGGAGCACTGTTTGATTCTCACAGCCTTTGAAATGGTCTTCTCTCACTGTGTTTAAATTTAGCATACATTTTCTTTGTCATTACAGAAGGTTTTGTTTCACACAGTTTGAAGTAATGTTAATTGCATACATAGTTGTGATTGTTATATTCTGTTTATCAGATGAGCTGCTTCAAAAGATGAATATATCTTCCCTGGTGTAATAGCTACTTTTCTCATTACTGAGACCAAACCCCTGGCAAGAAGCAACATGCATGAGGGAGGCTTTATTTGGACTTATAGTTTACCTGGATACAGTGCATTATGGTGAAGAAGATACGGTGGATGGAACATGAGGCACTTGGTCACATTCAATCCATGGTCAGGAAGCAGTGAAAGATTAACATTGGTGTTCAGCACACTTTTCCCTTTTTATACAGATCAGGGACCTAGCCCATGGGATGATGCTCCCCAAATAAACCTATTCTAGTAACCCCTTCAAAGACATGCACAAATATTTGTCTCTAGGTATCTCAGTCAATCAAATTGATAATTGTGATTCATTGTTTTGAAGTATAATCTGGTACTCCAACACACAATCAAACTTTTACTTTGTGAATGATAGAGCAGACATTTATGTCACTTACCATTTAAATGTTTATTATTTTTGCAGGTAAGTTTATACTAGACACGATGTGGTATATATGCATATACACTTATACTTGCAAGGCACAACAATGCTGGTTGAACAGTGATCCCCAGCATTTCTCTGGTATTTCTCTGCTCCCTATGGGACTAAGTTTATAGACCTTCAGAGCCATGTCCAACTGTGTACATGGGTGCTGGGGAATAGAACCCAGAATGAATCATGTCCTCTCTAGCACTCATGGATGTGTGGCAAGCAATCTTATAAGGTGAACTATCTCCACAGGTATATTACACTAAAAGTCCCCACAGTTTTGATCTGTCTGTAATGATGTTCAAACATCCCTATAATCCAAGGTCTTTCAATTGAGTCATAATATCCAAACAAATGAACAAACAAAAAACATAATAGCACAGAACAAATTCACACTGCCAAGCAACACTTGGCATAGCCAAGGAAGATTGAACCAATACAAGATTTAAAACAAACAGGGCAGCATCAAACTCCATATCCAACAATTCTAACCAGTGTCTGGAGTTCCAATTCTGCCTCTCAAGCTAGGCCACTCACAGTCCCAGATAAGTTCATCTTTTCCTTGGCAGCCATCCCAGAGTCCTGACATTTCACCTGTTCTCCATTCCAACCCATGCTTCATCCTGATGCCGTCATTGGACTTCTAATCTAACAGGCCTGCTTCACACTGCCAATGGTCATTTCCAAAAAAACAAAACTGTGTTGCAAATCCAATGACCCTCTTTCCTGCACTTGTTATACTCCATAGTACCAGGTGGGCTACCAACTTGTTAATCCAGGGGGAAACAATGCCAACTCTGAAGAACAGTAAACCTCCTTCAGCATTCAGTCCCCTTACTATAAAAGAGTCTTCATTCTTCCTGCTGTCCCACTGCAGATCACCTTGCCCAATCTCAATGGTGGTAGGTTCTAAAAAAAAATTGCATCTGAACAGACAGGCGTTTTGGCCCAAAGATTTCATTTTGCTAACACCAGCCCATTTTTACACAATGCAACCCTGCACAGATTCTCAGGACACAGGCAGGCAGAACACAGCAAGCCTTTCACACAAACTGCCTCTGGCACAATCCTGACAAAGTTTTTCTCATCCTTGTAAGCCAAATCTCACAGTTCATAGTCCTTACTGGATTCAGGTATTTCAACTATGACCAGAATGGACCATTACACTGTACTTACAGCACTGTAAGGCATCTCTTAGGCTGAGGTTTTAAATCCTCCCACAATTGTATAAATCAGTTCTGAGAGGCCAAAGCCACAGAATCAGGGTTCTACCAGCACTCTCTGGTACCAAGCTGTTGTAGTCAGCTTTCTCATTGCTGTGCAGAAAAGAACCTAACCAAAAGTAGCTTGTAGAAGGAAAGGGTTTATTTTGGCTTACAGACTCAAGGGAAAGTTCCATGAAGGCAGGGAAAATGATGGCATGAGCAGGGAAAATGATGGACATCACCTCCTCCATAGCACTGCAAACAGTGGCAGGAAGGTGTGCCAAATGCTGTTAAGGGGAAGCCTGCTATTATCCCCCATACGTCTGCCCCCAACAGCACACCTCTTACAAGGTCCCAATTCCAAAACTGTCATCAGTTGGGGATCAAGCATTCAGAACTCACTGGAATCAAAGCACTACACTCAGTCTAGTCTCCAATGTGCAATTCTTCTGCCTCAACCTCTTTTGTGCTGGGATAACAAGTGCATGACAACAAACTCATGTTGAATTTGTAGCATACTTGTTCATATTTTTGAAAATACATTTATTATTAATTAGAAACACTGCATGAACAAGTCTTGTGATGGTACCCACATTACTTTTCTCCCTGTCCCCCAGAGGCTGGCTTCCTCAGTGGGATTGCTAAACCAGTTCATGGGATAGGAGGGTTATGTGTTGTACAAGCAGTAGCCAGGTTTTATTAATTTTTGTGTGTGTGTGTGTGTGTGTTGTTGTTGTTGTTGAGAAGGAGGGAAATGTCTCTGGATACCCTCCCCCAACATGGCTCTTAAAATTTTCTGCCCCCTCTTCTGCAAAATTCTCTGAATCATGGTTGGTGAGTTATAAATCTGTTTTACTGTTGAGATCTTAAGAGTCTCTGGAGTTTTACTTTGGACTATTTTGTGTATTCTCAATGTCTGTCTCCTTTACTCTTTCATAGATTATCTGACTTGCTGTGGAGGTAGCTCTCTTTCTCATCTCGCCACTTCCACAAAGGTTTCATTTGGGCCCTTGATGATGAGTTAGTGGTGGTTCATCTCCTGCCTGGGTGTCAACCATTGTCTCAGGTCCTGTTGAGGAATTGGGTTGTCCACGGTTCTCACTGCCTTCTGAAGACAAAGATAATCTCCAATGGAGAGTAAGATCAGTATACGTTAAATGGGAAGAGTCCTGAAGAGGGTGGGAGGAAGCCTATATAACTCCCCATCCAAGAAATTGGTTACTTCCCACATTGAGCTGTTGATCAAAGAGACCTATGAAGTCCCCCAAAGCAAAACAGGCTTATGTCAAAGCTCTTGTAAACCCACCCAAGCATACTTCTCTATTTTTGAAATTCTGTTTCCTTTTCAGGGTATTTTTTCTTCAACTTAAGAGACATTACAGCGGCATTCCACTACTTATAGAAGTTTCCTGGTTATTAACTTCTTAGTTTTCCTTCATCTTGCCATGGCATATTTGTGGTGCATACAAAAATATGGGTTAATATTTTACACAAAACTGATCATGTTGGTCTACTTTCATACTATAGCTTAGGTTCAGATGAATCACCATATCTTACAATCTACACTCCTCTATTGTATTTCCTCCCCCATCTATTATTAGCACATATCATTTTGCTGGGCCTTCCATAATAAAATATCACACAATAACTTAAAGTAACAGAAACTAAATTTGTCATAGCTCTAGAGGTAAGAAATTATCTGACTTATGATGTTCCATCTGACTCTGGAAACAATATTTTCTTATGTCTCACTAGCTTATGGGGATGGCCTTCAATCCTGGCAGTTTTTGCCTTATAATTGTATCAATCCCATCTCTTAAAAATTCATTTATTAGCTAGAGGGGTGGAGAGAGAGAGGTGTGGGGAAAAGACAGGGCCTCTAGCCATTGCAAATGGAATCCAAATCCATGGGCCACTTGGTGCCTCTGAATTTATGCAGGTACTGGAGAATTGAACACAGGTCTTTAGGCTTTGCAGGCAAGCACCTTAACCACTTAGCAATCTCTCCTTTAAAAATACACTCCAATTTCCACAACTTGCCAATAGAAAGGGATTTATATTGTTTGATATAAATAACTTATGTATTTATCTAGTACTTTCTAAATCAATTTTTATGGTCCAACATTTAGAAAGATAAGATTTTCCCCCTAATAATTTCAGCCTCTTTCTCATGTGCATTGCCATGTATTCATGTCCTCTTTCTAAAGATCAAACATTCCTTGAATTTTTGTTTCTTATCTTCATCTCCAGCTGGAGAGTAAAGGAGAACTTCATATCCTATCATTCTGAAATATTCTTCTTTCTCCTTCTTCTGCCTTAAAAACATGCTGTTGTGAGGTCTGTTCTGATAAAACTAGGGTATCCTTTCTATTGTATGATTGGCTGATTAGGAACCTTAATATTATCTGAAAAGTTAATTTTATTTTGTATGAAAGGAACATGTTTCACAGATTCCTTGGGGTGAAGCATGAACATCTTTAGGGAAATAAAGGTTCTAAAATGTCACAGTCTATTACCATAGGACATAGGACTTAACTTGAAATTAGATAAGAGAAAAATAATTTATTCACTATCCTACAAGTTGATTAATTTTGTCACACCTTGTGATGGTTAAGTTTTGTTGTCAACTTGATCTTTCACGTAATCTTGGGTGGGTCTCTGAGGATGTTTACAGGAAGGCAGCCTCTCAGTAGGTGGCAGGATGTAAAGAAGCTCAAAGAAGCTAGAAGTAAACATGTGGGCAGTACAGGAAGGAAATTCCAGAGAATCAGGAAGCCATTAAGTCTGGGATAGAATTGCAAGACCCCACCTTAAGACTATAAAAAGGCGAAGAAATTCTTTCCTTGGCTCCACCTGCCCCTCCTGACTGTTTTCTGTTCTGTGTGTGTGTGTTGTAGGTGATGGGTTTTTCTCTCTGCTCAGACCTGTGAAAGTGGACCAGCCTCTTTCGCTGTTATGGAACTTCCCCTCAATCTGTAGTTTTAAGAAATCCTTTCCTCCTCCAAATTGTGCCTGGTTTGGAGATTCATCCCAGTGATGTGTGTCTGACTGTGACACACCTATATTCCCAGTGATACAAAAAACAGAGGGTATACAAGTGAAAGTTTGATATCTTATAACATACTATCTGGAAGAAATGGTACCTTGGTTTGAAGACTGGGTTTTAAGAATAAGGATTGTTGGGAAGGAAAACGAAAAGAGAAGACCTGGTAAAGAGAGAAGACAAACACTCTGAAAGTTGTTAACTCAGGCTAAAGAAATACATACCTGGGAGAGCTAGTTAGACAGGACAGTGTGTTGATTTAAATAGAAAATGTCCCTTATAGCCTCTTGTATTTGTTATTAAGCCTCATACTCAATTCTCATCAGTATGAGCCTTTGCGGGAGTGGTTATGTCCCAGAGGGTGGGCTATGAAGTTTATTATTCTAGTCCTATTGGGTTTTCACTTGCCAGGTCAGTCTTACAGCTCTCTCACAGCTGCTATGACAAAATGTAATGCCTAGATGTTTCCTCCATGCTTTCCCCACCATGATGAAGCTTCCCATCAAAACCATAATATCAAATAAATGCTTTCCTTCCATATGCTGCTTTGGGTTGGGTGTTATATCTTATCAACAGGAAACTACCTCAGACAACTCCTATGTGGTCTCAAGCTCTAAGGCACCCTTGTGACCAGTAAAGTAATTTTACTATGTTTATCTGTCTCCCTGACAAATTAGAGACCAATGTGAAGGATGTCTCCTGAATTTCTATTTTCAATTTTGTACCTTAAACAGGCATGTTTCCCTTTGGGAAGACTGCTAAGCTTCTCAACTGACACAATGATAGTGGAAAGGAAGAAGAGTGTCATAAAGTAAACCAAGGGAAACCAAGCATCTTATAAGGAAATGAAGAATAAGATTCTCATGTCCTTATTGTCAATGCCAAGGCAAGAGGTCTCCATGTTGAAAATATTCACTAAAATGGTGAAGCAGAAATTAAATTAATACTGGATGAATAGGGGGAAAAGTGAGAGAAAATAAAAATATCATGACAGTCACCATGAAATGAAAGAAAAATCAGTCAAGCATAAAATCAAGTATTATGTTTTAAATGTAATAACCAAATAAAACGGAAAGCTGTAGAGTACTAGAAAGAGCAGGTATCAATGGAGCACAAATTTTTAAAATTTACCTAAAATCCCATTTTGTTGTTTTTGCATTCCTGAATGTATTCTCTTTTTTTAAAATGAACATTATACATAGTAGGATCAGACATACTTTTAATTAAGATTTTTGGCCAATGTCCTGCAGTGAATACCATTGAGGCATATTGTGTACACAGAGACTGATTTTTATTTGTATGTCAACCCTCTTAATAATAGTATCTAATTAGGCATTCATTAAAAGTCTATATTGTTAATCAAAAAATCCAATAGAACTCCATTAGGTTTTCCTTGTTACCTTAAAATTATACAAGTTTAACAAATGCCTTAATTAGTTGGTAAAGAAAAGTAATATTATGCAATTCAATTTAAAATTACTTAGAGTAGAAAATAGCATTTTCTAGTTCTAAATGCTCTATCAGAGTGACATATATATATATATATATATATATATATATATATATATATATATATATATAATGCTTCTTTGAATATCTACTGGTTATTTTTTTTCATGTAACAGCAAAACAAATTTCTGTGGAAGGTTAAGAAAATGTGATATTTGAAATAAAATTTTTGATAGTACAGGAAGAATTCTCATTACCTTGCTCAGTTTAGAATGAGAAATTCAAGTTGATGACAGATGTTTACTTTGTTTGTAGAAAATATAGAACAAAATAGAAAATATAGAACAAAAAAGTTTCAAGAGACTATAAAGACTTATGTCCCTTTGGTAAGGCAAATCACCATGCATTCAGGCTCAACTGTAGTTGCAGTAACATTTTAAAACTGAAAATTTAAATTTCTCTTTCATTCGTATTCTTTCTCCTTTACATGATAATTTATAATAAAATAATAATTAATAAAACTGCTAAGACTATTCACCCATAAGTAGCCATAATAAAATATTTGACATAGCTTCTCAAGTAAAAATAAAATCATTAGAAAAAGGCATGCTTAAAGGGAATTGAGTCATGATTATTTATTGAAGGTCATAGTTATGTTTGTCAATTTGTCCAAATGAGATCAAGATTAATCACAAGTGGGCTGGAGAGATGGCTCAGCGGTTAAGGCACTTGCCTCCAGTGCCTAAGGCCCCGAGTTCAATTTCCCAGGACCCACATAGGCCAGAACCACAGGGTGGTGGCCCTGGTGCTCTCTCTCTCTCTCTCTCTCTCTCTCTCTCTCTCTCTCTCTCTCTCTCTCTCTCTCTCTCTCTCTCTCTCTCTCTCTCTGTATCTCTCTGCTTGAAAATGAATAAATAAAATATTAAAAAAAGATTAATTACAAGTATTAAATTTATCAGTTTGTCTGTCTCTTTTGAATTCAGATGGTGTAAAAATCAGAGAAAAATATTTCCTAAAATACTCATTCATACCTCAAATATTTTCTACAATCTGATGGCATGTTGAACATGACCATCAACATTACCTTGAAAGGGGGTCCACCTTCTTTTCTGTAAGGAATTCACAGGTGAATTTCCCCCAAAGTAGAGCCTGAAATAAGGATTTCGCCTGACTTAATGTAGTGTGGTAAGGTTGTCAGTAGAAGTGGAGGGAGACAATCAAGCTAGAGAAAAGAAAATTGAATAAGAATACACTTTACCTGGATTAGTTAGTGAGATCACGTCAAAGTTGTTCCACACAGTTGAGACTATGTCAAGGCAGAGGCCTTGCATGAATTAATCATTGGCTGAGGACTACCTACGGGCAGCAGCAGGGAAGTTAGGAAACGTCAGAGCAGTAGCATGCATTTGCCTAGGGAATGTTGACTGCAAAAAGAGGTAACTGAGTCAGATTTTTAAAAAAAATATTTTATTTATTCATTTTCAAGCAGAGAGAGAGAGAGAGAAAGAGAGAGAGGGAGGGAGCACTAGGGCCACCACCTTGTGGGTCTGGCTTATGTGGGTACTGGGGAATTGAACTGGGGACCTCAGGCACTAGAGCCAAGTGCCTTATCTTCTGAGCCATCTCTCCAGCCCTGAAAAAAGAGGCAACTGAGATTTCTATTAACCTAAAAGAGTCTAAGCATATCAATGTGCTCATCAGCTTGAATAATATCTTAGTTTTCTGCTGCTACCAGAAACTGGCTAACTTAAAGAACAGCTTACTTCTCAAATTTGTGAAGGCTGACCAGTTGAATATCAAGATAAGAAATGTCATGAATGGGGCTGGAGAGATGCCTCAGTGGTTAAGGCACTTGCCTCCAGTGCCTAAGGCCCCGGGGTTCAATTCCCCAGGTCCCACATAAGCCAGACCCACAAGGTGGTGGCCCTGGTGTGTGTTCTCTCTCTCTCTCTCTCTCTCTCTCTCTCTCTCTCTCTCTCTCTCTCTCTCTCTCTCTCTCTTTGAAAAATGAATAGATACTTTTAAAAATTTTAATAATCTCAACATCAATATATAGTAGCTTCTATAAACATAGATTCATAACTCAGTAGTTTTAAAAAAGTTTTCTGAAAATAAACCATAATATTTGACTAAATAATTTACTTATAGTATAGAGAATGAAATTAGCCACAAATTTGCTATAACAGTTTTGTTAAACTAAAATTTTACTAACACACAAAATTAAAAGTATACAGCTGGCAAAAGACTAAATCAAAGCATGGACATATGAAAATACTTTAAACTCATTGTTCTTGAAGCTGATAAAATATTTGATTGAAAATAAAAGGTTGTGTATGAGATTTATTTTTGTTTTTAAAATTTGATGTGTCTCCTAGTTCACCACAATTTGAAGCAAGCTAAAAATCCTGCTGCTGTCCTTTCTCCACCGTTTTAAGTTGATATTCACTTTCAGTGTGTCATTTATTTTGAATCAAATACTCAAGACCGTCTTGAAGACATACAATTCACCATTCACCTAAAGGTTATTGAACTAATATTACTTTCCTATGTGGTTTGGTAACTGTAATGTAAGTTGGCATTTTCCTCTACAGATAATAATATATAAAATAATTCACACACACACACCCAAAATAAAAAAGTTAAATGTATATTTACTGAGGAAATTTAAAAAAACCCTACAAAATGAATAGCCTAAAGGTAATAATGGATAGTGAGTGATTTATAGAAAAGGTAGGAACTGAGTTTCTGAATCCATGAGCTAAAACTGATGATAGAATTGAGGACCTTAGGCAAAGAGATTGTCTGGGGGAAGTTTTAAAATACAAGTATTTGAAAGCAGGTGTAAGAACGGGGGCAGGTATAGGCTGGACATGAATGCTGAATTTGTGACACTTGAGAAGTACTTGGGACATTAGTAAAGTACATCTCTGTGTACTACTATGGCAGCATTTTTACTAAAAAGAGGAGTAACTAACAACTAAAGCCCATTATGTGTTATGTCAGTGGAAATAAAATGAGAAAGATCATATGTCACACTGTTTTAGACATTACCTCTTTCTGATTCCTGACAGCCATGTTATTCTCTATCATGGCCTCAACTCTGGAGAAATAAGGATTCTAAAACCATGACCTAAAATCAAACTTTTTTCACTTCAGTTAGTTATTCCAGGTATTCTGTTGTTTACAGTGATCAAAAGTAAGAAAATAAGAAAGAGAAAGAAATAAATGGGAAGTAGGAGGGCCTTGCAAAACGAAGTAAAGGAGAGAGCAGAGGAGTTTGATAGAATTAGAAATATCAATTGATTTACATAGCTGGGCTTGTAAAGATGGTTTTGTCCATAGTATACTGGATGGTGTTTCTATGAAGTCTTATTCTGTTTCATGTTACTGAAACAATACTGGAAATTGCATATTATAAAATATAAAGTGACCATAAACGTATTGGGATACTTCTCTGGAAACTAAGAAATCCAAGAGTAAGGGACCATATCTGATGAGGACAATTTTACTATGGAAGAGCAAATAAAAGGAAAGACAAGGAATAAAATGGGCTATATTTCTCATTTTTATAATAAACTCACTTGCATGAGAACAATATGAATCCATTTTTCTAACCTCATGGTTAATCGTCATTTGTTAAACCCTAACTCCCAGCAATATTGCAGTGGCTATGCTTCCAGCCATTACTTTTGTGTGAACCCATTCATAGCACACAGTAAAGAGTAGATTTGGAAAGGCCTATTAAAGATATACTTTAATGCTGCCCTGATGTGGAATGCCAGTACTGTAATGTAAAACGACATATGTATGAGAAATGAGAAGACAGAACAGTTTGTATGTGGAGAATAGGAAGACATAAAGATTATTGGAGTCTATTAGATCCCATGAATCCTGGAGGCCTATCTAAGAATGTTGAAGTTAGGGAAAGAAGTCTTTTGCCAGAGGGTGAGCAATGAATTTTGCATATTCTGTGTTACAGGTATTATGACCTGAATGTATGGTTCAGAGATGTGGATGTTAACCTGAAGAAAATTTAGGAAGCAAGATCTGACACATGAATCAAAATCACCTAGAAATAACAAGTTATCCTATCAGGGCAAAATAAACTATCATATTGTAAAGTTTTACAAAACAGTCTAATATGATAAAGAGATGGGGAGACATGTGGTTGTTAAGCATAGTAACATCCTGTTGAGCAAGTTAGAGTACAATTAATTGTTTAACAGTATTTTTTTTCCTTTTTCACAAGTTGTCAAATTTTTATTTTTATTTAATTATATCTTTATTATCCATAATTATGTACACTGTATAAGCAAATAATGTGTTGGTATTCCCAATTCCCTTGTTTCCGTCCTCCCTGTCCTCAATTAGCTGGGTATCCTCCTCCATAGGCAGCCTGGATCAGTCCATGGGGCAGGGGATTATGGATAGCCTAGGAGTCAACTCGGTTCCAGGCCCCAAGATTTTGGTTCCCAGTGCATTTCACCCTGAGAAACTGTTGCAGTCAGCTTTCTAGTTGCTGCGCAGAAAGAACCCAAACAAAAGTGGCTTGTAGAGGAATGGGTTTATTTGGCTTAGGGACTTTAGGGGAGACTCCATTCTGGCAGGGAAAACGATGGCATGAGCAGAGGGCTGGACATCACCTCTGCCACAGCACTGCAAACAGCGGCAGGAAGGTGTGCCAAACTCTGGCAAGGGGAAGCTGGTTTATAACCCCATAAGCTCGCCCCCAACAACACAGCTTCATCGAGGTTGTAAACCCAAACTGCCATCAGCTGAGAATCTATCTATCAGAACACATTCAATTGTTTGTGGGGGACACCTGTATCAAACCATGACAGTCCGCCCCTGGCCCCCACAAACTAATAATCATACAAGATATAAGCACAATATGTTCAGCTCAACTCTTAAGTCCCCGCAGCTTTCAACTGAGCCATAATACCAAAAATAAACCCATAATGGCACAGAACATTCACAATG
>PVHP010004832.1:21860-36364 GCA_004024765.1 Zapus hudsonius | reverse complement strand
CAAAACAAACAGGGCACCATCAATCTCTAACTCCAAGCTCAATGATTCTTAACCAGTAACACAAGTCTCTTGGAGATTCAATTCCGCCCCTCCAGCTCGGCTACTCACAGTCTGGGAAAACGTCATCCGGTGCTGGCAGCTCGCCTTGGCACCCATCCATAGTCCTGGAATTCACTGGGTCTCATTTGCAACCCACAGTTCATCCTCATGGCTCCATCTGGCTCCATGCAGGCAACCTTGCACACCTGCTTCACACGCCGATGGCCATTTTTCAAAACAAAACTGTGTTGCAAATCCAATGACCCTCTCTTTCTAACCAATCTCCATTCCACAGAACCAGGTGGGCTACCAACTTGTTAATCCAGGGGGGATCAAAGCATTCAGGCCCCTTACTTCAAAAAGTCCGCATTCTTCCTGTTGTTCCAATGCAGACCAGCTGGCCCAATCTCAATGGTTTTCATCTCAAACAATTGCAGGTGAACGGGAAGCAGTTTCGACCCAAAGATCTTCTTTCTGTGCCATCTCCATCTGCTCACACCAGTCCATCTTTACGTAAAGCAACCCTGCACAGGTTCCCAGGACATAGGCAGGCAGAACACAGCAAGCCTCTCACGCAAACTGCTTCTGGCACAGTCCTGACCAAGTTCTTTCTCCCCCTCGTAAGCCAAACCTCACAGTCCATAGTTCTCAATACATTCAGGTCTTGTAACTCTGATCAGAATGATCCATGAAGCTGTACTCACAACACTGCGAGGCATCTCTTAGGCAGAGATTTCAAATCCTTCCACATTCCTCCTGTAGATCACTTCCAGAAGACCAAAGCCACAAGATCAGGGTTCTAGCAGCAACAGATGACCCCACATCCTGGTACCAAAACTGTTGGGGTCATCATTCTAGTTGCTGTGCAGAGAGAACCCAAGCAATAGTGGCTTGTAGAAGAATGGGTTTATTTGGCTTACGGACTCAAGGGGAGACTCCATTCTGGCAGGGAAAACGATGGCATGAGCAGAGGGCTGGACATCACCTCTGCCACAGCACTGCAAACAGCGGCAGGAAGGTGTGCCAAACTCTGGCAAGGGGAAGCTGGCTTATAACCCCATAAACTCGCCCCCAACAACACAGCTTCATCGAGGTTGTAAAACCCAAACTGCCAACAGCTGAGGATCTATCTATCAGAACACATTCAATTGTTTGTGGAGGACACCTGTATCAAACCATGACAGACCCAATTCCATTTAGGGGCTCCTTGTCACTGAGTGGATTACTTGGCCAAATTAAAAGCTATTGAATACCTCCCTGAGGCTTTGTTGCCTCCATTGCACAAGTGATCACTTCTTGGTTCAGTGTTCTTTCCCAGAAGGAAGTGTTTTCAGCCTACTCATGGCGACAGGCTGTGTTTAAAAATCAGTGGTCTCTGTTTTTTTTTTTCCAACTATCATTGACAAATTTCCCCTGGCAGCTTATGCAGTCCCTTCCAGCACTGCACCAACTACCATCTGGGGTCTGATTACTATTCTGGACCTCTTAAGGTCTCCTGGTGCTCATCCATGGCTTTATGTGGATTCCTTAGCAACAGGATCTTACCTTTGGCCTGGGGTGGGTATTCAAGAGCTTTCACAGAATCTTGTCTTGTTTTTGGGACCTCATGGGTCTCTTTGGTTAACAGCTCTATGAAAGGAAGGATATTATGATTTCAATTCTTTATTGGTTTAGCTTAATGTATATGCCATCCCCTTGCCCCCCACCCCATTCCTTTCACCTCTTTCAAAGACTCACACTTCTCCTGGATGGTTTTTATAGAGTTTAAGGATGACCTGGTTAGGAACCTCATATGAGGGAGAATATGTGGCATTTGACTCTGTTCTTTTGTGAGTTCACTACCCCAAGTCAGTCCATTTTTATCTAAATTCATTATGTCATTTTTCCTTTCTGCAGAGTAGAAATCCATTGTGTGAATGTACCACAACTTTGATATTCATTCATTCAGGGATGAGCATTGGGGCTGATTCCAGTTATTGGCTATTATGAATTGAGCTGCAATAAACATGGTTGGACAAATGTCTCTCTGCTGAGGTGTGACATCTCAAGGGTAGATGCCTAGAGGTATAGCTGGGTCTATTGGTTGCTCTACGTCTATTCTGTTCAGGAGTCTCCACACTGGTTTCCATAGTGGTTGAACTAGTTTGCAATCCCACCAACGGTGAATGAGGGTTCCCTTCCCGCCCCCAATCCTTGCCAGCAAATATTATTGTTGGATTTCTTTACGATTACCATTCTGGCTGGAGGAAGGTGGAATCTCATTGTAGTTTTGATTTGCATTTCCCTGATGCTTAAGGATGCTGAGTACTTTCTTAAGTGAAAATAGGCCATTTGTGTTTCCTCCTCTGTGAAATCTCTGTTGAGATCAATGTCACATTTTGTGAGGGGGCTGTTTGATTTTTGATCATTTTTTGAGTTCTTTATAAGATTTAGAACTAGACATCTGTCTCTGTTACGGTTGGCAAAAATCATCTCCCAGTTTAATGGTGGTCTATTGGTTCTGAGTATGGTATTGTTTGTCTGTACAGAAGCTTTTGAGCTTGATAAGTTCCCATTGGTTATGTGATTGTTGCACTTACTGGGCTACTGGAGATTTGTTCAGGAAGAATTTCCCAACTCCTATTTCATGGAGAGTTCCTCCTATTTTTGTTTCCAGGGGTTTCAGGCTTTCAGGTCTTATGTTGAGGTCTGTGATCCATTTGGAGTTGATTTTTATGCATGGTGAAAGGTGTGGGTCTATTTTCATTTTTTATATGTGTTTATCCAAAATTTTCAGCCCCATATGTTGAGGATGCTATCTTTAGACCAGTGAATATTGTTGGCACCTTTCTCAAAAATCATGTACCTGTAGTTACTTGCATCAAGAGCAGGGTCTTCAATTCCATTCCATAGGTCTATCTGTCTGTCTGTCTGGTCTGTTTTTATAACAGTACCATGCTATTTTTGTTGCTATAGTTTTGTAGTATTTCTTTAGGTCAGGCATGGTGATACCTCCTGAGAAAGTTTTCTAAATTAGGATAGTTTTAGCTCTCTGAGGCCTTTTGCCCTTCCAAATAAATTTTGAGTTTATTTTCTCTATGTTTGTGAAGAAAGAGGATGGGAATTTTTATCAGTATGACAACGAATCTGTAAATCACTTTTGGAAGGATTGCCATTTTTGATATATTAATTCTCCCTATCCATGATCATGGAATATCTTTCCATCATATCATATCATCCTCTATTTCCTTCTTGAGAGTTTAATGTTTTAATTGTACAATTCTTTCACATCCTTGATTAAAGATATTCCAAGATATTTGATTTTTTTGAGGCTATAGAAAATGGGTCAGTGTCTCTGATGTCTTTTTTATAGTATGTATATCATCTACATATAGTAAGGGTACTGATTTTTTGTGTTTTAATTTTGTTTCCTGACACTTTGCTGAAGGAATTTCTTACCTTCAGTTTACTGATACTATTTTATGGGTCTGTTATATATAGGATTATGTCATCTGTGAAAAGGGACAGTTTTACTTCTTCCTTTCCAATTTGTATCCCTTTTATGCTTTTTTCCTGTCATATTGCTTGGGCTAGTACTTCAAGCACTATGTTGTAGAGCAATGATGAGGGAGAACAACCCCGTCTTGTTCATGATTCAAGTGGGAACTCCTTGAGTCTTTCCCCATTGGGTATGATTTGGGCTTTAGGAGTTTTATATATTGCTTTTATTATGTGGAGGTATAAGCCAACTATGCCTAGCCTTTTCAGGGTTTAGAACCTGAGGTGTTGTTGAATTTTGCCAAAAGCCTTCTGTGCACCTATTGAGATGAACATGTGGTTTTTGTGGGTGAGTCTTTTAATGTGGTAGATTACATTTACTGACTTGCATATGTTGAACCATCCCTGCATCTCTGGGATGAAGCCAACTTGATTAAGGTGGATAATATTTTTGATGTGTTATATCTGGATTGTGAGGATTTTCTTCAAGATTTAACATTTAAGTTCATCAGGGATATGGATCTGAAGTTTTCTTGTTGCACCTTTGTCTGATTTGGGTATTAGCAAAAGACTAGTTACATAGAAGGAGTTTGGAAGCATCCCTTCCTTTTCTATACCCTGAACAAGCTTTGGAAAGAGTGGTTTCAGTTCTATGATGAAGGTTTGGTAGAATTCAGCTGACAATCCATCCAGTACTGGTATTTTCCTTTTGGGGAGGTTCTGGATTACATTTTAAATTTCTCCAGATGTGATTGGTTTATTTAGGAGCTATATCTGCTCTGGGTGAAGATTTGGTAGTTATTAGTTGTCCAGGAATTCATCCATTTCTTCCATGTTCTCCAATTTTGTGGAATAGAGGTTTTGGAACTAAGACCTAATGATTCTTCCAACTTCTTTGGGGTCTGTTGTGACCTCTCCATTATCATTTCTGATATTCTTGGTTTTGGCCTTCTCTGGTTTTCATTTATTTAGATTGGCCAGGGGTTTGTCAATCTTATTATTTTTTTCAAAGAACTAACTCTTTGACTTATCTATTTTTTAATTGTTTTCTTCATTTCCAATTAATTAATCTCAGCTCTGATCTTAGTTATTTCTTTTTGCCTTGAGATCCTAGGGTTGGATTATTCTAGGTTTTCCAATGCCTTTAGGTGGGTGGTAGATGATTGATTTGAGATATTTCTGTTTTTGTTATGAAGGCATTTAGTGTTATGACTTTTCCCCTTAGGGATGCCTTCATGGTATCCCACAAGTTCTGGTATGATGTGGTTTCATTATCATTTATTTCTAGGAAATATTCAATTTCCTTTTTGATTTCTTGAATGACCCATTCATTGAATAAAACCCCATTATTTGGGTGCTAATAGTTGGTGTAGTTTCTGTTGCTTCTTCCATGGTTAATTTCTATTTTTAACACCTATTGGTCTGATATGATTCAGGGGGTTACATCAATCTTCCTAAATTTGTTAAGGAGTGCTCGATGACCTAATGTGTGGTCAATTTTGAGATGGTTCCATGAGCTGTTGAGAAGAATGTAAATTCTCTGTCCTTGGGGCAGAACATTCTGTATATATCTGTTTTCCCTAGCTGGCCTATGGTGTTGTTGAGCTCTGTGGTTTCCAAGCTGACATTTTGTTTGAATGATCTGCCTAGGGATGATATTGTAGTATTAAAGTCAACTACTATTATCATATTGGAGTCAGTATCTGTTTTGTTTTTGAGTAAATTATGCTTTATGAACTGTGGAGCCCTTGAATTTGGTGAATGCATATTTAAAATTGTGATATCTTCTTATTGGATCATTCCCTTGATGAGTAAGAAGAGTCTTTCTTTGTCCTTCTTATTTATTTTTTTATAGTCTATTTTGTCAGATATTAGTGTAGCCACACCTGCTTTCTTATTATTCCCACATGCCTGAAAAAGCATTTTCATCCTTTTACCCTTAGGAGATTACTGTCTTTAGAGATAAGGAACATTTCTTGAAGGCAGCATATGGAAGGGTTCATTTTTCTGATCCACCCTGCTAGAATGTGTCTTTTCATAGGAGACTTATATCTGCTTACATTCAAAATTATAAGTATGCAGTTTGCTTTAAACCCTGCCGTGTTGGAGGGATTATGGGGGTTGATCTCTGTACTGCTATTATTAACACACTGGTGTTGCTTACCATGCTTGTTTTCTATTCCTTTCCTGAGGTAGGTTGTTTGTCTCATCTGCATGGAAAATTTCCCCTAGTATTTTCTGTAGGTTTGGTTTTGTGTTCAAATAATTGTAGAGCTGGTTTATTTCATGGAATACTTTCAATTCTCTATTTACTATGGGGGATATCTTTGCTGTGTACAGTAGTCTAGGTTGAAAGCCATACTTCTTTATCCCTCGAAGAGCATTGCCCCAAACCATTCTGGCTTTCAATGTTTCGAGGGAAAAATATGATTTAAGTCTGATGAAGTTGCCTTTTATGTAATGAGCTTATTTCTCTCTTGCTACCCTGAGGACATTCTCTTTACTTTCTATGATTTGACTTTTAACTGAGAGATGTCTTGAAGAGGGCCTCCTTTTGTCCAATCTACTTGGGGTTCTGTGGGCACCTTATATCTGTAAGAGTTTTTCTCTTTCAAGATTTGTAAAATTTTCTTTAATAATTCTGTTGAAAATATTGTCTATGCTTATGGCCTGGGTTTTTTTTTTTTTTTTCATTCTGGGATCCTCATGATCTTGAGATTCGGTCTCTTTATAGTATTCCACAGGTCCATAATATTTTGTTCACTTGCTTTTTTGAATTTATTCAAATTTCTGATTTCCCTCTCATTCTCTTCTATTTTATCTTCCACATCTGACATTATGTCATCCCAGTTATTGTTTCTAGCGGTGAGGGATTCTAGAGAGGTTCTTATTGCTTCCATTTGGTTTTTGTTTTCTGATACTTCTTTTTGAGTTGCCTCTATCTTCATGTTGGGATGTGTTTTCATTTTAAGGTTTGATTCACTGCTTCCTGATTCTCACTCTTGTATTTGCTCATTGTGGTGGTTAGGTTTTTTTTTTGGTCAACTTGATCTTTTTAGAAGTGCAAATGGTTCCAAGAGCCACTGCTTAGAAGAGGGTGTGAAGTCCCTGATTGGCAAGTGAAGACATTGGGAGATGGACCATGTTTTGCAATGGAGACCCGAAAATGTTTTGGACATACCAGGAATTTGCAAAGGATACCACAGAGCTCTGTTGGCCTGGGATGTAAGTTTTCCCAGGTACTCAGCCAAGCTGGAGGGACAGAATCAGAAAATGGAGAGAATGTCAGTCACTGGTTGTGCTATAGGACTTAAACTGCAGATTTGGATGTTTGTTGAGTTTGCATTGGCCCAGTCTTTCCTTGTTATGCCCCATAACTTTTGGAAATGTTTGCTCTGTGCTATTATATGTTAAAAGAATATAACTTGTTTTGGTTTACAAAACTTATAGTTCAGGGACCTTGTCTTATGTTGGGGGGGATTACATATCTGTGGTTGTAGGTGAGAGAGTTATATAATTCTAGGAAGACTTATGATCTTGTTACTGTCTTCATTTAGGAATTAAGCATGACGTAAGGAAATAAGATTTGATTTCAAGTTAACAAGGGGTGGACTTATGATGGTTAGATTTTGTTGTCAACTTCATCTTTTTAATTATCTTGGGTGGGTCTCTGAGGATGTTTAGAGGAAGGCAGCCTCTCAGCAAGGGGCAGGATGTAAATAAGCTCAAAGAACCTGGAAGTAAACCTCCTTTCCTGTGTAGGGAGTGCAGGAAGGAAATTCCAGAGACTCAGGAAGCCATTAAGTCTGGGGAAGGGTTGTAAGACCCAACCCTAAGGCTATATAAAGGGGAAGAAATTATATCCTTGCCCCTCCTGCCTGCTTCCTTTTTTATGTGTGTGGTGTAGATGATGGGTTTTTCTCTCTGCTCAGACATGTAAAAGGAGAGCAGCCTCTTTTACATTCTGGAACCTCCCCTATATTTGTAGCTACAAATAAATACTTTCCTCCCCTAAAGTGGGCCTGGTTTGAAGATTGATCCAACTGGTTTGTGGCTGACTATGACACTCATGTCTTTTCTTTGTTTAGTTAGCTGATTCTAGAGATCATCTGTTTATTGGTTTGCCTTTATTACAATCACTCTTCTACTTAAGTCCATTTGTTTCTCTTGAAGTGTATTAAGCTTGGTGGTAAAGCTTGTGAGCTGACTCTGGACCTTTTCTAGGTGCTTATCAATTTTTTTACTTCCATTTCCATGCCAGTATCTGGGCTTAGTGTAATCTCATCCTGGACTTGCATTTGCACTCTCTCATTTATAGTTTTACTGTTAACTTACCTGGTATACTCTTGTTGCATTGAGATCTGCCCATTTAGTTTCCACTTGGAGGGGTTGAGGGGTGTCCTTTTGATGTGTAGATTTCAACACTTTGGACAGGATGTACACTGGGCTCCACTGAGAGGGTTGGCCATTCACTTGTCTTATTCGGGAAGGTGTGTGCCTTCAACAGATTTGTGGAAGTTCTGTGGGCAATTTGATACTTACCATGTCTCCTTCAATGCTGTGGTTAGTATTTCTTATGCATGGGCACTTGTTCTGGGTCAAAAACGCAAGTAGGTCACTGAGAAATTAGGGCAAAAAGCATACCTGAAGATCACTCAGCATGTCTTAACATTCTTTCTCACTATTGGCCATCTCTGCTGTCTGGTGAAAGACACATGAAGCAGAAGAAATCTAGTTACATTGTGTTAAGCAGATGGATATCATGGTTATAACATTAACTTCAGGGCAAGACGCAAGTCAGAAATTTAGTAGAAAAAGCACCTCACAGCAATATTCTCAAAATTTATTTTCGTTAGGTGCATAGAAAGCATTCCCATAGTTCTTTCCCATATTTCTTCCTTACAATTCATTCCCATACCACTAGTCTTTGTCTATATAAAATTCCATAAAATCTGGTCAGGAAATATAAAGGATACAAGGAAGAGTGGATGAAATAAGTAAGTTTTATACATTCACAGAAGCTACAAGACCTGCCAAAAACTACTGTATAATTCAGACAATCAGGACATATGTGAAATAAGTCTAAAGTGATAAGGAAATAAGGGTGCATGGATTTGTTTTTTTTTCCAACAGTAAGAATATTCTGTCACTTTTGTAACCTAAAAGTAATAACAATAATAATTTTTATAATTGTTATTGTGATTAAAGCAAGAGAGATACAAATATGATCTATTTTTGTTTTTCTATAGCACATAATTTATACTGAAAGAAATTACAGATATTCTTAGTTATTTGCATTAATATTTCATTACAATAGCATTTTCATTCCTTTAAAGAAATAAAAAAAAAGGATGTACATATATGCTTCACATATGTGTCTCTGGTACTTCTTAAAATGACCCAAGTTCACAAATGTATATGCTTTCCACACATATATGAAGTTCCAATTATGTACATGAATATCTCATACATGTTGTACACATGGTCTTATGTTAGTAGATTTAATGTTCCTTTGTTTCAAAATCATTTTATAGTCATAGAGTTCTTTGCTTCAAAAATTAACATTCATCTTGCCACTTAGATTATAACTATATTCTTTAGCTTATGATTTCTTTAGACTGATTTTGTTTGATTTTTTGAAGTAGGGTCTTGCTGTAGCCCAGGGTGACCTGCATTTCACTATGTTGTCTCAGGGTGGCCTTGAACTCACAGAGATCATCCTACCTGTGCCTCCCAAGTGCTGGGATTGGAGGCATGCTTGGAGATGACAAATTTAAATGATTACTATAGACTGTTACATAAACAAGAAAACTAGAACTTCACAGATTATTATATAGAAAAACATAGCAACTAAGTGTCTGCATCATGCCGAGTGTAAAGGGTCTTCAAAAAGAATGAAATTGCTCTCATTTAGTAAATTCTTGTTCCTTTTGTCTCATTTTGGAAAATGCAAATGAAGCAGTGTGCACCGAGGGCACAGAGTGTTTGCATGCAACCATACATCTTACGCTATGCACAGGGCTTGTAATTAGTGTGTTCTAAATTGAATTTTTAATATTTAATTGAATAGAGTCAAAGATAAGAACAAAAGAGGGCAACATATAAAGAGTTTGGCTCCCTAAAATCTCATTAGCCACTGGCTTAGAATGTTAAATGCATGTGCCTCATTAAAGTAACAAAATTTTGGTTCATAAAGTTGTTTATTTCACCAACAACTTACTAAGTGTAAGCATATGCTTTACTATATATCATTCACAAACATTGAAGGGATATCATCCATATCCATAAGAATAACCTTTTGGAGTTTCTTGGAAAAGAAAATACAATTCAATCTAGAGAATGTATAAAAGTTCGAGCATAAAAAAATTGTACAAGTCTTTTTTTTTACCAAGCCAAACATAGAAATATTATTGAAAAATCAGTAGTAACATGAACTTTTGAGTGCTTGTAGAATATTATGAGTAGCTGGAAAGAGAACAAGAAGAGCATACCAAAGGTGGAAAAACAGCAACTGCATAGGACATAATGATCTATTTCGGCAAAAATAATTTGTTATCCCTGGGCTGGATAGATGGCTCAGTGGTAAGGTGCTTGCCTATAAAGCAGAAAGACTTGAGTTCAATTCTCCAGTACCCATGTAAATGCAGATGCACAAGGCAGCACAGTAATCTCAAGTTAGTTTACAGTGACTGAAAGCCCTAGTAGGCCCAATATCTCTATATGTCTCATTCTCTTTCTTATTCTCTCAAATAAGCAAATAAAATACTTAAAAGCATACTAAAATAATTTGTTATCATTAATAAAAGGGAATATTGTCAGTGCTATATCTCAAATAATAACAATCTCATGATTGTGGGAGAGGAGTCATTAGGAAAGTTTTGTGTCATGATAAAAAAGGTTTAAAGCAGAGAGAGCTTAGGTAGATGTATCAGTCAGCATTGTGTTTTTATGAAAAAAGTAGGTGATGATATCAACTTTAAACAATAAAAGGGTCTAGGGTCATGGCTAAGTGTTTAAAGACACTTGATTGCAAAGCCTTCTGGCCCAGGCCCAATCCGTCAGTACCTGGGTAGCTAGACCCAGCTTGTGCCTGACTCATTTGTACCTCAAGGTCCAACACAAGTAGCTCATCTGGCATGTGCTCCCTGGCATGCAAGAGTGTACACTCTATATCTCTTTCCCTCTCTCTTTCTCTTACACACACTAATTAATAAATAATATATTTTTTAAAGTGGTATTTTTGATTTTTCAGAGTATTCTGAACTTGCAATGCAGCAGAGCATCAGGGCGAACTCTGTGGGGTGGAGCAGAGGCCAGAGACAAGATGTGTATGCCGCCAATGGCCGACTACTTTCTATGAGTTCGCACCTCTCAATTTCTATAACCTTCCTAGCGCATCAGATTTTGGACCCATCAATGTATTAAGTAAGAATCTTTGCACTGAAGAAATTCAGAAAAATAAACTTAGAAAAGTGTAAGGCAGTAAAATTAAATAAAACAACAAAAATCAATAATATATGAAAATTCTGCTTGAAGTGGTTTGATTAGAAGTTTATTAATGGAGGTAGTTATTATCATGAGCTATAATTGTTTTGTTGTTATAATTGCTCCATATACAACTGCACTTTATTTCCCACTATTTCATCATTGCTTTTTCTATTGTACCTACAACATTGTTGCCAGAGAAATCTTAAAACCTAAATATGACTGAATCCCTTCTCCTTTGGATGCATTCTGACGGATTTCCCTTCAACTTAGGTAAACTATGAAGTTCACAGTGAACATGACATTTGAGCCTCTGTGTGGTATGGCTGAAAAGTCTCTCACTTTTCCCCCCCAGATCCAATTATTCTTTTAGTTCTTATTTTAAATATCACTAGACCATAAGTTGATTATGACCCTAACATTATCCATTAAACTAAGAAACACATAAATATTATCTTATTGTACACCCAAGTATTTCCATATTAATTCAATAACATAATAAAAGGAAAATGTTGAAAGCCAAAGAGTAAGGAGAGAGATTTTCATTTTTTAATGTGAATAACTTGACTATCACAATTTAGGTTGCACATTATTTATTCTGTGCTACTGTCATCAACTTATTTTGAACACTGAATCAGTGTTGGTTCTTTTTATTAGTCAGAGACAATTGTGTGAGTACATTGAACTGATTACAGAGTTGTGGGAGCAAGTTTAAAGAACTTCATGAGTAAGAAAAGAGAGAAATTTGTGACCAGACTATCTCATGAAGAAGAAAGGACAGCTCAGGTAAAATTGGTAGCTTTTAGGGAGGTGCCAGGAATGAAGTGTGTAATCTTCATATCACAGACATGCAGACAACCCCAGTGGGTTAGGTGGGGAACTGCAGAGACAAAAAAGGGCTTCACTCTGTTGTGTGTCAGTTTGTTTGGTGCCTCTCTCCAGTTACTCACAGTGAGTTCAATGGGCACACAGTTGGGCACTGTAGACCACAGAGCTTCCTGGAGAAGGAGAAAAAAGGGAGTTTGGAGAGAAAAAGGGATAAATAGCACAAATAAGATTGGGAAAAAGATAAACATCAATTTGCTCTTTCTATAATAATGTGCTGAAGTTCTTCACTTTCGCTACCTATTAGCAAATCATTTTAAAGCTCTATCAGTGAGTCCTGTAATTACTTATATTTCCCTTTCACTACTTTCATCTCCCCACTACATGCCTGCAGAAAATAGGCTGTGCCTCTTCTTTCTAAGTATTGAAAGTAGTGAAAGAAATCTGCCTAATATTTGAAGGTAATATTTTTGTTGTAATTCTATAGCCTTCAAGGAGGTGCATAAGTACCAAATCTACCACTAGCATGTTTGACACTGATAATTAATGTAATACAATATTATTGAATTATTAAGATAAGTAAATAAAAATAATGAAAGTTGAATAGATTTAAAACACCAATATAGGCACTCCTTTAACATTGTTAAATGTTATTGTTTGTTTTCAAATATGATGCCACATTGTGTTTGATTTTAAAGAGCATTTACTCTTTCATTTACAGTGTTTCTGTATAACATTAGTGTTCTAGCCTACTGAAAGTGCAAAAAGGAAAATGATTACAGAAAAATAATGAAAGATATCTGTGTTGGAATTCATTTTTCAGTCTTTTTCAATACAGTGTAAATGTGTTTCTTATAAGGCAAATTATAAAATTATTTAATTAGTATTTATATCCATTCTTTACCAATACAATTATGCCTTTATTTTTTTTTCTACTCATATTTTGGTTCTACATAACCTGAAAAGTGAAAATGATACCACTCTTTTACCCTGAAGAAAAACATGAGGAAATAAAATTTAATAATTTATTTAGCAGTTATTTGTTTAAATATGAAGCTCATAATTTTAGAGTATATGATAGATGTGTCATGGATAAGAAAATGTTGCATTGTATAGTTCTTAAAGAAATAACAGGGTGGAGAGATGGTTCAGCTTCTCAGCTGCTAAGATGATTGCCTGCAAAACCTAATGAGCTGAGTCAATTCCCCAGTTGCCATGCAAAACCAGATACACAAAGTGGCACATGCATTATTCATCTAGAGTTTGCTTGCAGTAGCCACAGGCCCTGGCACACCCATATTCTCTCTCTCTCTCCTTGCAAATAATATTTTTAAACTTTTTTATTAACAATTTACAAAATTATAAACAATATACCATCATAATTCCCTCCTTACCTCCATTCCCCTCTCATATCCACCCTACATCATATCCCATCATTTAGTCTATAGTTTATTTCTATGCCAACTTTTCTTCCTAATATGAAAGTCTTGTGTAGGTATTGTTGGTCACTGTGAGGTCATGAATATCAAGGTCATTTTGTGTCTGGAAGATTGCATTGTAAGAAGTCATACACTTCCTTTGGATCTTACATTTTTCCACCCCCTTTTCACAATGGTCCATGATCCTTGGAAAATGTGATAGATATGTTCCAGTACTGAATACTCCACTCTCACTTCTCCTCATCACTATGGTGACTTTTGAGTCATCCCAGAAGTCACCACCATCTGAAAGGAAAAACTCTAACCCAGTGAGAGAGTATTATTAATATATGAGAATAAACATAAAAAATGATTACAAGACAGTTTGTTAAATATAATATATGCATTTATCCAGACAAGAGCAGGTGTTACTCCCTTAGGGCTCATGACCTCCCCTGCCATGACTATTGACTAGGTCTTCAGTACTAGGCAAGTATTCCCTCCTGTGGAGCAGGAACAAGCTTCCAGTTCCAATTAGAGAGGGGTTGATTTTCCCCATAACAGACATTCCACTATTGTGCCAGTTTTCATACAATTTTTTAAAATAAGTAACATTGTATAATCCCCAGTTGCTGAATTTTGCTCTAAGGCTTTCTAGAAAGCATGGTAGGGGCAGCGATCATGCCTATGGAATGAGGTGTCATCTCTCAGTGTGTGTGACAGTGTGTAAAGTTACACAGCAGCAATGAATCAATTATATGCATGAGTATGACCATTGAACATGTTAAATATAATGGTAGAAATCCTTAACATCAATCTACTCTTAAATATCCTCTTGTCTTTTCTTTTTAAATAGAGACAGGGCTACATGTACCTAAGCCTATCTTTGGATGTGCTGTGTAGCTAAGAATGACTTTGAACGTCTTATCATCCTTCTCTTGCTTCTGGATGTTAGGATTAGAGCTTAACTCTACCATAATAATTTTGTGTGAGGCTAAAAATTTAACCATGGGCCTTGTGCAAACTAGATGAGCAATCTACCAAATGAGTTATATCTCTATTTGTCTTACTTGTATTTCTTCATTTATTATTTGGAAGGATAGATTTATTATTGTTTTTTTCAAAATTTTGTTTATTTACTTATTCATTTTCAAGAAGAGAGAGAAAGAGGAGAGAAAGGAGACAGAGGGAGAGAGAGAGAGAGAGAGAGAGAGAGAGAGAGAGAGAGAGAGAGAGAGAGAGAGAGAGAGAGAGAGAGAG
>PVHP010004832.1:0-21760 GCA_004024765.1 Zapus hudsonius | reverse complement strand
GATTAACCATCTGCCCAGCCTGGAGTGCTATATAGGTATCTCAACAAACCTCTTTTATAGTACTCAAATATACATATCAATTGGAAAAAATATAAATTTCTAGAGGGAATCTAAATAAAATCACTTTATTTTCTTGGTTGAAAATGCGGAGGGGTACTGGTGAACCTCTGGGAGCTTTAGAATTAGATATAAGCTTCTAAATATAACAGTGTAGGTAGAAGTATGGGAATCAGTGTACACTAATACCACATATTTATTTAGAGAGAGTTAGTACATATATTGTTAACTTACAGTTGAATCCCAACTTCGTCAAGAGGGGAAAGTAACTGACTTTCAAGATATAATTTTGAAAGACTTATGCTAACTGTATTATAAGATAAATTACTCATAGGGTTGGGCATGTTTGAGCACCTGCATACATAGAATATAGTGAGCAAATATTGATTCTCAGGATAGGAGAGAATGAAAGAAGCAAGATTTCAAGAAATAGTCAAAGTAATTAGTAAAATGCAGTAGGATTTAATTGGATGAGCGAGTACCTTTAAAGAGAATTTAAGACAATCTTATCTTAGTAGCTCTACAACTGAGAAAAGGGTGCTTACATGAATGGATTCGCAAATCTATGAAGAGAAGCTCCAGCAAAATGATAAATCATGAGTCACCTATACCTTTAGGGTTTCTTTCTTTCTCAAGGGATAGGCCTCTTCTATGCACTGGCCAGAGCCTGACTTGGGCTTCATTTCTTAATGACAGAGTGACCAAGAGTCAATGTTCTAGTGTTCTGTTATGATTTAGATTTAAATGTCTTGTAAAGACTCATGTGATAAGGCATTGTTCCCAACATAGCATTGTTGAGATATCCAGCTTTCAGGAAGGGATTAGGTAACAAGGGCTCTGCCCTCAGTAGATCAGTCCACTGATAGGTTATTAGTTTGATGGATTATTTGGAGGTGATGGAAAATTAGGAAGTTTAGTGTAGCTGGAGAGCTGGAGGAAGGATGCATCTCGTCCTAGGTCCTTTTCTTTCTGCTTTGTTCCACAATGCCTTCTCCACTACAATGTTCTGCCAAATCACTGACCCAGTAACGTTGGGGGCAGCCACCGCAGACGAAGCCTTGAGCCAAAATAAATCTTCTCAACATTACACTGATTATTTTTACAAGCATTTTCTCACAATGATGATAAACTAATATAGACTACTTCTTATTTTCTTTTTGTGTGTGATTTCATCAGATTCTAAGATCTTAATTTCTGTTTTCCATTCCTCCATATAACATACTTCTAAACTGATATTTCTATCAGCTTCACCAACTTACTCCTTAAACTTTGAAATATTATATATCAAGTCTATTAAACCTCAGTATCTCTAAATCCTTAGTCTTTTTTGCTTCAATGTTATCACTGAACACCAAGTGTCATCTAATAACATAAGATTTGCTGGATCTCTGACTTTTCCTAACCCTTTACTTCACAGGAAATTCTTCATAATTTTCATCTTTAAATCTTGTAAAAGTGAGTCCAAACTGCTTTCTCACATAACCCCCCTTCTACCTATGCAGTTTATTTCCTCAATAGACCTAGTCAACTTTTAAAGAACATTCATTTGATTAGATCCTATTATCCTTAATGCTTTTATCTCAGTTTTTAAAGATTACCTGGATCTTAATTAACATGCCAAATCTTAAATTAAGTACCTCTCACTTAAAGTGGCTTACTATTAAATTTATTAAATCAAATAAGAATAAGAATATGTTGACAGACACTCTGTTTGTGAACAAACTAGGCAGCCTCTTCTGCGTGGCCTTGTAACTAGGTGCTGACCTTGACCCTTGGGCTGAGTAGACTTGCCTATTTCAGCTTTAGCAAAACAAGTAAACAAACAAAATACAAAACAATAATAACAATAACAACTACAACAACAACACATACACAAACAGCTTTTGTGAGGAACATCTGCTTTTAGATACCTGACTACCCAAAATACCTGATCAAAACCTACATTTCTAGACTTAGACAAAGTCTCTTCACCCCAGCCTGCCTTGAGGAATTATCATGTTAAATCATTCAGACCCAAACACCTCTTCATTTGATGTTTCTTCTTATTTTCACCGCCTTCGTTCTGCCATTGTTCTCATTCACAAGCTCCTTGCTTTTGTTTCATCTGCAGGTGAATCTTATTGATTTTTCATGTACATCACACTTATTTCAATTGGACTTCGATTAGCTATTATTGTATCTAAATTATTACATTCACATCTACCAGGAACATTTCCACTGGCTGGTAACATCTATTTTCCTTCACATCTTTTTATCCTTCCCTTTTTTGTTCCCTATGGTCCTGTCCATTGTCATTTTTTCTTTTATTTTTCTTGCCCATTCTGTTTAACATTTATTCTTTTTGCTCTCACTCTAATCCTTCATTTCCTTCTGCCTTCCCTTCCCTGGTTTGACCTCCTATTATAGTGTTCACCTCCACACAAGTAGGCGATGGGTGTCTCACTCCATATTGAAACATTCCTTCCTGGAGATCAAAAGGAAGCTCATACAGACCCAGGAAACTAATGATACTTACAATATTCTGCAAGCTTAAAAAGTTACAAGATTCACAAAGACCCACCCAAGGCTACATAAACCATAATAAGCAATTTCTGGAGAGAGAGGAAACTGTGGTAGGAGCTGACAAGTAGGGCAGGGAGCTCTGTAGGTGCTGCATTCATGAGTCATCAGGTATGTTGGGTGGACATTTCAGTGATATGGCTGCCTTTAAATCAACTTTCTGTGAGTCTCTTCAATAAACTCCTTGGTTCATTAAACTGAACATAAGCAGAACTGTTTCCTTGGATTTTCATTGGCCCATTATCTGGGATGACTAAATGTTTACATATTTCCAGGAAAAGTCATACACTAATAGGTATGTTATTTCTTTCTTAATCATTGTATCTTCAGTGATTAAAGTGGGGTTGTGAAAGAGTAGAGAGGGGACAAGTTGTATCAGCCATTGTAGTATTTAAAAATATAATCCACACTAATATTTCCATATATAAGAAACTGCTGAAATTTAGAATAAATATTAAAATGGTTTAATTTTCATAGTAACAATGTAATATAAAAGACATCATAAATGATATGGTATGTCAGGGAGGAGAATAGATGCCCAAATTAGAGTAGATAATGAATGAATAGAAAATTCCCATGTAAAAAGTAGACATCACCTCCAAATTAACTCCCCCATCATACTATTCAAGGATCAAATTTATATTTTAAAAATGGTCCTCGTGTTTTTATTTAATTGGATCTCACAAACTGAACCAGTTCTAAGTACTTTTTTTGGTTGAGATATTTCAAAAACATCTTGCATAGTTTTGTCCGTTTTTCAAACCCATGAGTATCATGGCATGTATTCTCTGGAGGGTTTTAATTCTGAGGGACTATTGCTTGCATACATTTGTTATCATGATGAATTGTCTGTTTCTAATGAAAGATAATCATTAAGAAATATCAGTGCTTTTGCTGTCTCCATAATAAACTCTACTTAGAAAAGGTCCTGTTTGGGAACTTTTGTATTCAAGTCAGATTTTGTGTAAATGATAACTGATTATTATAGTCTAATGGTCACAAGGGAAAGAAAAGAAAAATAAGAAAGCAAAGAAAAATGAAGGAGTAAAGAAAAGAGGGAAGACAAGAAAGAAGGAAGAGAGAGATAGCATGATGTTTGCTTCCAAATGTGAAACACAACTTTTCCAATATACAGTTCTATTTATTTTTAAATGTGATAAGAGAGAGAATAAATTATCAAAAGCATAATAATGAAATTTACACTTGGAAGTCAATCTCTGTACTGGGATGTAGTGTGATGACACTTTGGGAGTTTGTTTGGTTTAATGTACTGACATCTACATGTCTGAATGACTGCTCACAAGGAGATTAATCTTGTAGGGTAAATATGTACTTGAAATACTCATGTGGACTAGTCAGAACTGGGTCAGGTTTTAAATAAGTCTTTGCAGTGATTTGTTGTTCTGAGACTTAACTGTGCCTTTCTAAATGTAACACAGAGGCAAAAGGGAGAGGAAAACAGACTACAGTTATGCTATGAAGTTCCTGACATGCTTCCCTGTTGGGGAAAAACAGCAGCGTTCTCAGTATGCCTGCCCATTTGGTAAAAAGAACAATGTCATCCTGCTGGTGTGCTTCATTCTGATTCTATGACTCATTTAATGTTTTGTGATTTTTAACACGCCTTGTATTTGTCATGTGACACCACAAGGTAATGTTGGCTCTTTATGTTTCTATAGCATCAAAAATATTCGATATCAATTTGATAAAAAATAAAATTATTTATTTTTTGCAAGCATAGAGATAGAGACACACACAGAGGTGTACCAATGCCTATAGCTACAGCAAACCATCTCCAAATGCATGTGTCAATTTGTGCATCTAGCTTTACATGGGTGCTGGGGAATCAAACCCTGGTTGTCAGAGATTGCAGGCAAGTGTCTTATCCACTGAACATCTGTCCAGCCCAAGAACAATGTTTTTATTCATCACCCTTTTCCTAACTTCTGTGGCTGACTTACAATGGTCACATTATCTTTCCTTCTCTGATAGTAGAATATAAGGCACCATAGCTGGGTGAGACTTCTCTTTCTATCATCAGACCTTTCGTTGATGCCAGGAGGCTGGCGAAGGCATGAGGGAAGCCTCGGTGGTCCATCAGCATCATCATGTAATGTAGGGATGCACACTCATCTGTAGCAAGTGAAGTAAAACTCTGATGAGATCTGAAGTTGGCAGAGAGATTTATCTGTTTATTGTGAAGAGTCATTCTCGCAGGTTTGACTGAACATGGTTAACTTGAAATCAGTCACGTTTTCGAGAAATACAATGAACCAAGGTACCACCAAACAATTTGGCTATTATTTCCAAGGAAAAATATGTCACCAGTTCATGCCTTCTGTTATCCTTTTGTTAAAAAGCATTGTTTTGGTATTAACTATATTCTCTGTAGAAGGGTCTAAGAGGTTAAAATCTCCATTTGTCTTTCATTTTCAATTCTCGATGAATATATTTCTATGTGGCCACATTTTCTTGCACAAATGCATATGTGCACATGAAATCATCTCTGCATGACCCATGGGCTTATGAAGTACAGTTGTGCCGAGCACTCAGGGACACATCAGCATTTTCTTTTGACTCAAGATGTGATGCTTCCCAGATGTGAAGGAACCCGCCCTGAGATGTCCCCCATAGTAAGCAATCAAAAATCTCATGAATTGTAGCTTTGCCGGCTGTGTTTTTAAGATTATTCAAGTGAATGGAGTGTCAGAGAGATTTTGTTGGGAGGTGTTTGCTTTAGGGAAATTTTTGAATATGTGTGAGAACCTCCAAACCTCACTATTTTCATTGCTGTTGTTGTGTAAGTACCAAAGTATTTGTTTTTTTTTTTTTTCATAGAGTCTTTACAAAACACAAAGATTACCATGGTACAAGTAAGTTTGTAATTTTTTTTCTTTTAGCAAATATATCTCCTAAACCAACTTGTGAGAACTTTATTTTAAACATGGAGGTTCTCATTTCATCAACCACAGAATGCAGCCCTGGTGTGCTTGTGTGTGTGTGTGTGTGTGTGTGTGTGTGTGTGTGTGTGTGTGTGTGTACTCATTAAAACCATAGTTACTAATTCTAATCTCAATATAAAAAATCATAGTGCACCAAATTATGGTTCATTAGGACATCAAGTTCCTAAGCACCCTGCTTTGTTCCTAAGGAAGTCATCAGGCTTTCCCCCAAGAGAAGACCCAAGGGTGATCAGGACCATCACTTACCTACTGAGCTGATTCTCCCCTGGAGAACCAGAGGCTTCTCTGTCATATCTTCCTCATTTATCACCTTTGGAAAACACTCAGGGCCCAGTGACAAATAGAGGTTGCAGACACCATTTAAGCTTTCTTGTTCTGCTTCTCTGGCTGTAGACTTTAGATACACATACAAAATGTGAAAGTAAATCATAACATCCTTTGGATCATTCATCACCATCAACTTGAACCTTTTATTGAAATCCTTAACAGTTTTCAGTAGATCAGAAAGAATGATATTTATGATCTGATGATACATGTGGCTTGTCGCTGTTGAAATAACTGGAATATAACATTACGGAAAAAATGTTAACAATATTGAACAGTGAAAAGTCAACTTCTGAAATACATTTTCTACTCATTTGAATTTTTCATTCTAATTTTATTACCAAAATATGACTGTGTCTTAGTGATGACTTTTAGACAACTCCAAAATTATTACTAAAAATATTATTCAATTCAACGTGAATAATTTGATTCACAACAGGAACTTATCTGGAAAGAAAATTCTAATAAATCTTCCATCCCACTGGGCCATTTTGACAAGTGCAATAACAAAAGCTGTGGTTGGCAATATCTACAAGTGATATCTTGGCCTGTCAACATCACTCTGGCCATGGGACATAAATTAGCTTCTACAAAGCTTAATAATAAAAGTTACCATCTCTGACCTTTGAACAGATAACCACAAACATTTAAGCACTTGCAGTTATTTGAATTTCAAATTATTTTGAACTATTTTTTTTTCATTTTATGCATTCATAAAGTTGATATTTAAAATAGTTGATGAAAACATACCAATACTATTTAAGCTAGTTAATTTTCAATTCCTTCCTTTTCCACTGTCTTTCTGAGGTAGCAGGCTGCTTGTGTATGTCCGCTGGAGAATTCTGTAAGGCATATCAAAAGTGATGGTGAGATTGAAAAAAAAAAAAACAACAAATGCATTCTTAGGGATTTCTACTTGATTGGCAAAAATGAGAAGGACCTAAAGTTCCCAGTTGCTCTATGCATTGCCCTGTGCTGTGATGACATATAGGAGATGTGGAAGGACTAGGGCTCATTATGGTATTCAGGGAGCAGTGTCACTTGCCAGAGTATCTGGACACTCACTAGTATGTAGTGAAAACTACCCCGGGATAGTACGGAGGAGCAGTCATGTTTAGGATATTAAAGTTGCAAAATCTATCTGTAATAAAAAATGATACTCTAAAATAATAATCCATTATAATATTTCCCTAAGCAGAATTGGTTTATATATCTTAAAAATTATATTGTGTTTGTTGGGAATTTTGCTATTGGGAAAATATTAAAGCCTAGAGTAAAAAATTTATTTCACTCCACATTTCTGGCAGTCATAGTCATAGTTATTACATATATTGGTGCAAGCATCTGGTTCCCAGTAGTATATGTCCATGTGTTGTGAAGTTCATGTTGACACATTGAAATGCACATCATTCATAGCTTTACTTTTGCTGGGCATGTTGGCACACACCTTTAATCCCAGCACTCTGGAGGCAAAGGTTGGAGGATTTCCATGAGTTCGAGGCCACCCTGAGATTATTTCATGAATTCCAAGTCAGCCTGGGCTAGAGCAAGTCCTTAAAAAAGAAAAAAAAGAAAAGAAAAAAAAAAGCTTCATTTTCTTTTCTTTTCTTTTCTTTTATTGTCCATAATGAGTTACATTATTTAATGGGCAAACAATGAGTTGTTATCCCAAATTCCCCAATCCCCCTCTTCCCCATCCCCAATCAGCTGGATAGCCTCCTCCGTGGGGAGTCTGGATCAGTCCTTGGGGCAGGGTACCATGGACAGCCTAGGAGTCAACCCAGTTCTGGCCATGACTTTGGGTATTCTCTCCCACCAAGGCTCTCACAATCTTTCTGGCCCCTCTTCCGCTCAGTTCCCTTAGGGGTGGTGGGTGAATATTAAGGCTGTTCTATTGTTGACAACTTAGGGGTCTCTGTAATTCTGCCTTAGGTTGTGTCAAAAAGCATTGGTGTCTGTCTCACTGGCTTATCCTGTGTTGACTGACTGTGGCTGTGGGTCCCTTGTTCATCACATCGTTCTCTGTGGGGTTCCATATGGAGCCTCCATGATATGACTATGGTGGCTCATCTTTTGCCAGGATCTCAGCTATCGGCCTGCAGTTCTTTGGTAGGGTTGGATGAGCCACAGCTCTCGAAGCATTCTGAAGGATACAGACAGAATCTCCATGGGGAGTGAGTTCAGTGTAGGTTAACAAAGATACACATTTCTGAATTAGCTAGATTCTAATTTTAATAGCCTCTCGGTCAACCTCTGGCATAGTGCATCTCTCCTTGGGGGCCAAAGAGTCCGGCTCGCAGTGCATATCGCACTGAGTCCCCAGTTCCAGTCAAGGGCTCCCCCTCACTAAGTGGAATATTTGGCCAGATTTAAAAGCTGTTGATTGCCTCCCCCAGACTTTGGCTCTTCCTTTGCACAAGTGCTCCTTTCCTGGTCCTCTGTTCTCTCCCTACTGGTCAGCTTATGAAAGGATATTATTATCTTGAAATGATATAAATAGGTCTTTATTTTTTATGAACTTAATTTCAGAATATTGAACAAGGGCTTTCAAACATTTCTTTTACAAAAGCAGTCTGTGTCTTTGAGGTGTTAAAATTAGTGATGACAGTGGACAAGGACAGTGACATGAGGTTTTCTTTACAAACTTAGACATTTGTGAAATGATTGTAGCCTATGAAGCTTGCTTAATTTTGCTGGATATGAATCCATGTGAAAGTTACTTTGTAATTTGAAGGAGCAACAAATTAGATCATTTTTTAAAATGTTTTATTTATTCATTTTCAAGCAGAGAGCTATAGAGAGAGAGCAAGAGAGAGAGAGAGAGAGAGAGAGAGAGAGAGAGAGAGAGAGAGAGAGAGAGAGAGAGAGAGAACCAGAGTCACCACCTTGCTGGTCTGGCTTATGTGGGTCCTGGGGAATTGAACCCTTGGACTTAGGCACTGGAGGCAAGTGCCTTAACCACTGGGCCATCTCTTCAGCCCACAAATTAAATCATTCTTATTCACATTTAGTAACTATCGCATGTATCTCTCCATGGAATTATTTGACTTCAAAGATGATTAGAATAATCTCTTCATCACGGGTTTTGGAATCATCACAATAAAAATAATCGAAACATCTCAAAAATTAAACAAGCATTCCTAAACTGCTAATTATAAGAAGGTGATTCCTCAAGTCTGGAAAAGAGTAAGTATAATATACAATTTTTTTAGTTTGCTTACTTTTATTATCTGTATGTAGGTCAATTGGCATCTCAGAGGGAAATTCACATTTCAACTAGTACTTTCAAAACAGATATTGTAATTTGTTAATCTATATTTATGAATAACAAGCTTAACAGTACGATAATTTCAATGTATGAGAATATGTATTCTGACACAGATATACATCTACAATATAGTGGTTGACAGCTTTGTCACAACCCTATAGCAACATAGTACACTTAACTAGAATGACTAGAAACATGCACTTATAAAATCTTTTAGACAAAATGTGACTTATCAAATACATGAATAAAGTGCTGTTTAAAAAGTATATTTTAAATATGCCATCATAGCATAAAGCATACATTATATAATAGATATTATTGTGTTTAGCACATCAAATGACAATGGGAAGTATGAGTTACCTGACATTTCAGTGTTTAGGAAAAACAACTTGATGAAACAAGTGTGAAGTAAATATTGGATGATTTTTAGAACCTTTTTTCACCTCTCAATATTTTTTTCTCATGCATTTATATTAATGCTACTAGTATTTTCTCAAAAGTACTCATGTAAGCACCCATTTAAGAAAATTGATTATTATTTGAAGTGGGACTGTTAAGAGGTATTGCTACTTATGATTACCTCATTAGACTCATCTTATTATACAAAACACAAAATTGAAGAAAGTTTCTGAGACAGAGAGCATACCCTGAAAGTAGGACTCAGACATTCAAGCTTTGCATGAACAAGTTAAATGATATCAGAGATTACATGTCAATCATTAGCTAAGAATGAATCACGGGACCACCACTATTTCAGATGGCAAAGAAAAAATTGCACCCACATCTTGATTTAAGAATTCTGCTATTTCAAGGGTAAATGCAATAGCTTTCTATTATCTCATGGATTTCTGTTTAATTTGAAGTTCTTTGCTAATAGGTCCATTGGAAACAAATACAAAAAGAGAAACAATTTATTGAAAACTCTTAAAAATAAAGATTCCACTTAATATTAGGTATGTGAAAACCAATAAAAGAGACTTTTGAGGCACACGACAGAAATATGTAAATTGTATTCAACAGACTGTGATAAAAATATGGTTAATGTTAATCCTAAAAAGGCTCATAAGTAAGTAAACTAGAATGAAGGGAACTCATTGGTAAATATGCATAGATAGATGTATCATTGTCCACATGACAATGTCCTTAATAAAATATGAATATAAAAATGCTTCCAAGGAGATTTCAGATAGAAATGTGGGCCCTGGTCCAGGTCACTGGAAGAAGTGTGCAATCAGGGGCAGAGACTTGGCTGAGTCATTTCCTGATGTTTAGTGGTTTAAAGAATAAGAAAGAAATTTTAGCTGGTTATGGTGGAGAAATCTTGTTGTCTCAACTACTTGGAGTCCAAAGTGGAAGGATCAGCTGAGCTTATAATTTCAAGAACTACCTGAGCAAAATAAATAAATTACCAAGAAAGACACAGAGGAGGGAAATTTTGGAAGTTTGAATATATGACCCCTCCCCACCACCCCATAGATTCATATGTTTTATTAAATCTTGCAACTTGGATTTCCTGCTGCTGAAAGAGTTGTCACTAGGGGTGGGTCCAGCCCTCAGGTGTGTTTGTGGGTGGATCTGATTTCCAACCTAATGGTACACAGAGAAGTCTGAACTCTGTCTGGGTCTTTGCTATATTGCTGCAATTTTGTGCTTGCTTGAGGTGCTGGCTGTTTAGTTATGTCTCTCTGCTTGGATCTGTGAAAAGGAACCAGCTTCTTCCACCATTATGGAACTTCCCCTGGATCTCTAAGCTTCAAATAAACCTTTTCTTTGTTTAGGTTTGGATGTTCACCAGGAACGTGAAGCTGTCTCCAACAGGGACAGAGGGACTGCAGAGAAAAAGGAAGAATTTACAGGTGGCAAGGTTGGATTATTCAGAAATTGTCAAAGTGAAGTGTGCAGCTAGTTTCTGTGCTCTGCTTCTACTAAAATGAAAGCCAAAAGAGGTAATTTGTAGGAACTGCAAAACAGAAGAAAAAAATTGGAAAAGTAACAGCCTATGTTGTTGCTTTGGAAACTGGACCATGTTTGCCTGAACAACCCTTTGCTGAGGAGATGAGGCATACATCCTGAACCCCATTACCCATCTTACCAGCAGCCAAGGATGCTTATCTTGTACCTTTCCTATCATCAAATGTAAAATGCCGAGACACCTAGCTTCAACGATGCACAGATGGAGAGGAGCTTTGTTCCAATATGAATCATACTCTAATTCTCATGTGTAACTGGTTTGGATATTGAAGATGGTGATCTTTTTGACTTTGAATCTGTGAGGTGAGGTGAGATTTTCAAATTCAGAAAAGCTGCTATTAGAATGGGTTGAAGTACTTGAGGATCTTCTCAGAGAGCAATGCATTGTAGGACTTGTACTTTGCAGAGCTAGAAGGAAAATGATTACGAATTGAATTGTGTGCTCAAAAAATAGGTACTGTTGTCCTCAGTATTTCAGAAAGATCTTTTAGAGTAATAGCATCACTGTATATATTAAATTAATGATATATTAACTTAAAATGAGATCACCACAATGGGCTTATTGGATATGAACAGGACTGGTGTGTTGGTGAACACCTTTAATTCCAGCATGTGGGAGGCTGAGATTAGGAGGTTCACTGTGAGGTTGTGTGCAACCTGGACTACAGAGTGAGTTATAGGTCATCCTGAGTTTCAGAGAGACCCTGCTTGAAAACAACAAGAACAAAAAAATGAAGTTAGAAAGATATATTTTGAAGATGAGATGGAGTTACTACAAACAGAGAATGCCAAGATTCTTAGTGATCATCAGAAGCTGGGCGGAGGGCAGAAAATAGATTTTTCTCCCAGAACACTAAAATAAACAACTTTGCCAACATCTCACTATCTAAATTTCAGAACTGAAGTAATAAGTATATGTTGGAGTACTATACTAGTGTATTTTAGTTAGTCATAAAAGTCTTAGGATTTTATCATAAAGATAAGCCTATGTAAAAGATATGTTAATATACAATGTTTTGATGAAGTTGAATGTGTATATGAGTAACTATAAGGCATATTTGAAATCTAATGCATATTTTGAATAGAATTATCTTAGTTGTAAAATGTCATACAGAGGACCATTGCATTCTTTGCCCAGTTTGTAACATTTTCAGGTGTCCTCCATATACTTATGTATTCTGAATTCTTTGATCCCCAGCTGATGGCAATTTTGAAATTGGTACCTAGTTGGAGGTGTGTTGTTGGGGGTGGGCTTATGGGTGTTATAGTTAACTTCCAGGTGCTAGTGTTTTAAACATTCATGTTGCTTTTATCCACCTGATGTTGGCCAGGAGGTGATGTCCAGCCTCTGCTCATGCCATTATTTTCCCTTCCATCATGGAGCTTCCCCTCAAGTCTACTAGTCAAAATAAACCTTTTCCTCCACAAGCTTCTTTTGGTGTGGATCTTTGTGTCAGCAAGGAGAAAGCTGACTGCAATGGAGGAGGAACACTGCTGAAGCAAGTGGACCACTGGGGGTGAGAGTTGGGGTTTTATAACCCAGCCCCCCTTCTAGTTTCCTCTCTACTTCCTGCCTGTGTTTGCAGTTTGATCAGCCTGCTGCACATCCTTCTGCTACACCTTACTCATCATAATAAATGGTATCCTCTTGAATCTCTAAGCCATTATAAACACTTTCCTTCCTCAAGATGTTTCTTAACATGGGTTTGGTCACTAAGAGATGTTGGATTTTGTCCCGTCTTTCCTTCATCTATAGAGATGGTTGTATGATTTCTCTCATTGAGTCCATTTATGTGATATGGTAAGTGTAAAAGATTTTCAGATTGACTCATTTCACTTATTACAAAAAAAAATAAGGTTCTTTTTCTTTTCATTGATAGATCCTTTGGTTTGCCACTGAAAAGTATTTCATTGTTTAGGTGCACTACAGCTTCGTCACTCAACTGTTGAAACTACAGTGGTTGAATATAGGTTTTTCAATTATCAAAGCTGTTATGAGCACACCATTGAATAAATTTTTGTAGATATGTTTGTAACTCATTTGAATAAATCCTAAACAGTGAAATGTACAAATCATGTGCTAAACGTACATTTAGTTTTGAAGGAAACTGACAAACTGTATTCCAAAATAATTGAGTTCTTGTAATGATGAGAGTGAATGCTCCAGGCTCTCGTCAGTGGTTGCAATGGTCACTGTTCTGGAATTTGATCATTCTAATAGATACACACTGATATGGAAAAATATACTTACATAATTTGGGTTTTCTTTTTAGTTTGTATATTTATATGTGTGTGGAGAATGCTGTGCCATTTCATATGTATGGGGGTCAGAGGAAAATTTAGGGATGGTTTTAGATATGGTTCTTTTGAATTCTGCTAAACAAGTAAAGCTAACTGGTCTCTTGAGCTTTTGGGATTCTTTGGCTCTGCCTCCAGTTGCTATAGGTACTTTGGGATGACAGAGGCATGCAGCACTTTGTGAGAGGTTTCATGGAGGTTCTGGGAGTTGAACTCCATTAGACAGTCTTATAGAGCAAGCATTTTTAACCACTGAGCCATCTTCTCAGCCTCAAGCTTAAGTTTTAATTTCTATATAACAAAAGACATGCAATATTAGAGAATTTGCCCATCTAATTATTTATTTATTTTACATTGCTTCATTTCCTGCATTAGCTTCATTGCTCCTCCTTCTTTTTTCCTACCACACACTTCCTCTTCCTTTCCACATTCATGTCACCATCATTTTGAAGTTTAGTTTTATTTAATATAAATATTTTCTTTTGAGAGTTCTTTCACTACTTGCTTGATTCTGTCCTTCTCCATTTGTACTTCATGTTCTCAAAGAGAAATCCCAAGCTGTTTTTATATAAATAAATTTTTGATGATTTTCAGATTTTCTTTTGTTTTTCATCTGGACAATTCACTTATGGGCTTGATGACATGTGTTTACTGGAGTGTAACCTAAATAAGGGCAGTTCATCTTCATGAGGCTTTCACTGTGTTGGAGATGCTTCTATTCACATGACCTCTGATGTTCTGTTATCCTCCTGTCTGTCTCTCTCCTTCTGGGAATGAAAACTGCATGTGTCAATTATGTTGTCAGTATCCCTGAAGCCTTGGAATATCAGAATGATTTTTAATTTGGTCACCTTTCCCTGTATTTGATTGTTGGAGGATGCTATTGTCCTAGTCAGCCCACAAGTCACTGTGATGAATCTTCAAATCAGGCACAATTTGGGGGAGGAAAGTATGTATTAAAACTACAGATTGAGGGGAAGTTCCGTGATAGCGAAAGAGATTGGCCCTCTTTCACAGGTCTGAGCAGAGAGAAAAACACATAATCAACATCATACACACAGCATAGCAAACAGGCAGGAGAGGCAAGGAAAATTTCTTCTACTTTATACAGGCTTAGGGTGGGGTCTTGCAACCCTTTCCCAGACTTACTGGCTTGCTGAGTCTCTGGAATTTCCTTCCTGCACTGCCCACACAGGAAAGGATGTTTACATCCAGCTTCTTTGAGCTTCTTTACATCCTTCCCCTTGCTGAGAGGCTTCCTTCCTGTAAACATCCTCAGAAACCCACTCAAGATAATGAAAAATATCCAAGTTGACAACAAAACCTAGCCATCACTGCTATCATTCTATTTTACACTGACTTGAGTTTATTTCACTGGTTTTTTTTTCAGCAAATTTTTATGTTTCTATTTTTGTACTTTATGCTCTTTGGTTTTTATTTTCTATTTACATATTTTTCATTTTTTAAGTGAATTTACAATTTACTTTTCATGTATATTGTGATGACCCATTTAATATCCACATAAGATAATTTTAACATCCAATTCATTTTTATGCTGAGTTTTCATCAGTATTCTTTCTTTTCTATTATTGCTATTTATTATTATTAGTAGTAGTATTATTAATTTTACACCTTAGTTTGAAGATTAATTTTTAACTTTCATTTTCAACATTTTGTCAGCCATGTTAGGATATCCACAGTTTTTCATAATAATTTTAATATTCACAGGTTGAAACCTTATTTAGGTAAAACTTATTAATATTGGCATATTAGGTGGACAGTGATAACAAAGGAAAGTTATTTTTTAAAGATTTAATGTGTATATAATGTGTATAGTAATGAAACATTTTTACTTCATAAAGACCAAATAATAGAATACATAATCATATAAACTCTTAAAATATTAAATATGTGCTTTAGAAACTCTCTAACCCATGTTTATGGGAGCCAAATATAGAAATGAGATATTTTGCAAAGATTCAGGAGTTTCTAATCTGATAGACTGATTTCATGTGAAATATGTGAGAGACCCACAAAATGTTCCCGATTTTATACTCTTATATGACTTACACTTGCATGGAAGAGTCAGAGGTCTAAATGGAAGATGGCAACTGAACTCCCTAAATGTTAGAGACAAAAATAAGCACTGAAGCTACTCAGCTTCAAAAGTGCTGAGTCATATAACATGAGCCAGGACGATGGCAGCCATGTAGCAGAGTCCCCTGCAAACATCCTTTCTAGTCATTGAAAGGACTGGTTCATCAGGATAGGATGTGAAGCTACTTCAGATGCACCACTCTTTTCTTCCATGCTTTCTCTTTTCATGTAGGATTGCATAGAACTGCTTTGCTCTATCTATGCTTCAGTGGTATTTGGAAGCAAATAATTTGTTTCCGAACCTCTTGGGCCCACACCTTTGCACAGGTGCACAATGCGACTCTACCCAATAGGGTATATTTGTGTATGCAGTAGATTTGGGTGGCAATAAATCCCTTGCTAAGTGGAAAAAAAGGTGCTTTGGGGAACATCTATAAATACCTGGCCAAATCCTAACCACTCTGTCATCTCTGCTACATTATGGGGATGTTATGATACATCGCTGATCAAGGCTACTGCCGACCTGCTTATGTTGCCTGGTGGTTTTCTTCAATCGCTTTTTTTTGTTCCTTTGGCAGGTACAAGTGCCATGGTAGAAGCCCTTGCCCAACATGCAGCCTAGTCCTTGAATATAGTTGGCACATACTTGATTTACTGTTATTCTGTTAGATGTGACTACCCAGATGAGGAAGGTAGTGTGATGACTAGATTTGCTTTCAGGTGCTCAAGGAAGGACCTATGCCCTCTCACATATGGAATACTATATGCATAGTCCATACCATGTACAAAGGTATTAGAAGAAATGAATTTGGAAGTTGTTTCAATCTTTCTTGCCTAGTCCCACAATCCTAGGGAGGTGGATGTAGAGGTATATATATATATATATATATATATATATATATATATATATATATATATATATATATATATATATATATATATATATATATATATATATATATATATATATATATATATATATGCCTTTAATAGGCTTGACTTCAAGTTCAGCATACAAAATAGCCAAAGCTTGTTATATTGTTATATTCAACACCCCTTATGTCAATGTGAACACTGTATGGAGTTTACCTATTTACACACCCTGTGACTGGAATACAGCTCTCTGACATGCTTTGCATTGAATCTAATGTCTGTGAATATCTGCTCTGCATGTCTTCTTCTAGCCCGACTCATCATCTCCTCAAAATTCCCTGGATCTGCCTGCTCCAGACAGCTGTTCATCAAATCAAAGAGAAGTGTTGTTGCTGCAACTGATAACTTGAATAGATTACTATACATGTTCTATTTATTTCTTGTCCATTTCATCTGATTGTTTAAGTCCATTAGATACTATAGTTCACCATATCCCCTTTTTGATGTTTTGATATTACTGTTTTTGATATTCCTTTTCTGATGCCTGAATTTGATTCACATTGCTGATAATTTGTAGTTACTCATTTTTTTCTGTATTCAGGTAACTAACATTTACTGACCTTAAAATATTTGGAAATGGTAATCCATTAATAACACACACACACACACACAATTTGTAGTATAGAGATCTTGTTCTGTGTGTTGGCAAGTTGGCAAGTTTTCCTAGATCTCAATTTCTGCATTTATATAAGAAAAGGCTCTACGTTTATTCTTGAAAATCTTTTTAATTGTGTTTCTTAGGTTAAATACTTTAGAAGTTTGAAATTATGCTTTCACCTATAGGCAAAGTTATATAGTTCAAAGTAAATAATGTTAGGACGGCATTCTCAATGGGATCACAGGTCAAGAATGATTAATTTATATTACCAGTTTATAGATTCTCAAATTTTGGAATTGTTTCCTGACATAGGTTATTTAACTCCCTTCAAAAATATATTCATTTATTTATTTTCAAGCAGAGTAGATAAAGCAAAGAGAGCAGTCAAAGAGAATGGGCACACCAGGTCCTTCAGCAGCTGCAAATGAACTCCAGATGCATGTGCCACTCTCTGCAACTGGATTTATGTAGGCACTGGGGAATCAAAAACAGATCCATAGGCTCTGTAGGCAAGCACCTTAAATACTGAGCCACCTCCACAGCCTTAACTAAAATCTGGGCTTGGAAAACTGGATTGGACTATTATCAATACTGGGAATAATGACACTGTTGGGGATCTATTGGTTTTGTGTTCAGTTCCCAGCATTTAGAGAACTGTGATATATTAACTTCTGGCTTGAAAATATTGTCAAGTCTGAGACACTTCTAAGGTTTAACATGTAGGCATATTTTTATTAGATTTATTCTTCTTTTTACCATAATGGTATTTTCATTTGTTTTCTAATATAGCTAATATAGATGTAGTCTCTTTAGTATATTAAGTGTGTGCTATAAAACTTTTATTTAAATACATATATTAGTGCTAAGAATACATAAATTATATTATATCTGACCATAATTTTTTCTTCTTATTCTTTACACAGAATGATGCTGATTTTAACAATTATACTCCTGTCTTTTAACTTTCATTTTTTCTTGCCTTATGTAACAAGCTAAAACATAAAATAAAATGTTGAGTAAAACATGGAAGAACATGCGTCTGTCTTCATTTGTAATCTCAGGAGAATAGACTTTACTATTTCAACCTTATTTGCATAAATTGAGAAAGCTTCCTTTTTAAGGGAGGAAGGAAATAGGGGTAAAATCACAAGACTTTCTTATACAGTGTCTCTAATTATTAACAATATATGTTCATTTAAAGAAGAAAGCTAGAAATTCATGGCCTTAGGTACTCTTTCTGCATCACTGGGTTATGAAAAATTTTGTTTTGTTTTAGTTATTTCTGTATGGCTTAATACCTTGCCTTATTTTTTGATGTTAACTTTGCATTTCTGGGATAAATTCTGCTTGAACACGATGCATTACACCTTTCATACACTCTGTACTCCTTTACTAAATACTGTTTCCATATCAATATTTATGAGTGATAGTGATTCACACTTGTATTTCCTAAATTAGTTTTTCAGATTTTAATTCATGACTTCACAAGAGAGACTCTTATTCATATTATTTTTTTCTGAAGGAGTTTCTGTGAGACTATTGTTATTTAGTATTATATATTTATTAGAATTTATTAAAAAACACTTTTAGACCTGTACATCTAATAGTTGGATGACTTTAAATTTTCCATTCAGAATACATTTATTATATTTATTTTCTTTCCTATATATTCTTATTTAAGTTTTGCTTTTAAATAAATATGTCATTCCTTTTGTTATTGAGAAAAAACATTCACATCATATTTTATCTGTGTAGTTCCTACATAATCTTTATTTTTGTCCATTCTGATTTTGGGACACATGTTTTTTTCTCCTTTTTCTTGACTAGTTTCACTGTAAGGTATTTATTAATAAAGAGCTTTCAAAGAGAAAGCATCTAATTTTGTCTTGTTATTTTTCTGTTGCTTTCTCTTTAATTAATTTCTCCCACCCAATTCATAATTTGCATTTTGATCACAAGGTCAGCATGCTCTTCTTTGAGGATATTTGACTCAGGTAAAGATTGATTGAAGTATAGATGCCTTTTTCCTTTACATTGCTTTAAGATAACTTTAATCCTTCCCACTCTAAGATTAAGACTTTAGAAAATTCTCATTTATTACACTTAAAATCTGTGAAGTTACCTGATGCTAACTCCCCACATAAGGTTGCATATCAAGATCACATGCCTAACAAGCCACATACCTATTATGTCCCTCATAATGAAACGCAATACATAAAATATACAACCAGAAAGACCAGGTGTGATGTATGCAAATGAATGCAATTGGTGGAAGATATAAGTTCATTAGTTAAAACTACATGATTTCTAATTAACTTTGAACCTTCTATTCTGAATGGAAGTGGGAAGGCAACAGTGGGTCAGTGAAGGGTTAAATTGCCTGGGCAGGATTTAGTAATTATAGATATTGATTACTTTGAAACATCATTGAGCTGACAGGATAAGAAAAGCCCACTTGTCTCAGTGTCTGGGCCTTTTATTTCTCACAAGATGGATGAGTTAATAAACAGGGAGCAAGCACTCCCATAAATTCAGCATCTGTAATATTTGTCACCTTCTGAATTACTCGGATGAGAGGAACATCCTTTATGTGAATTCACAAGAGAGGACTAGCAGACTTTCCGTAGAATGTGTGTTCCACACTGTGATTAATGCTATGTTGATGCTTAAAGAGTCAGCGTCATTAGATGAAAAGGAGAGAGAAGCAGCGTAGTTCCAAGACAGTGTTCTAAGCATGCCTCTCATCAGCGGCCTTTGCTTCTGCCCAGATCATCACCTTGTTACTTCTCTGTGTCCAAAAGAAAGTTTAGCAAAATAAGAAGTGGGACACAGAGACAAAATTTCTTGAACTAGGAAACTCAAGTAATTTTCTTCCTTTGTAGAGGTAACAAACACAAAGGCCATGCTGATTGAATCCCTCACTTTAAAGGGGGTGGGATGAGATATAGTTAGGAGATACTTTTGCATGAACACAGAAATAATGAAGACCTGAGCAGTATAATGACTCTTATCCAAAGTTTATTTAGATACTCATGAGGAAATAGCCACATGTTGCTAAGCGTGTTTTTTTCTTTTCCATTCATAAAAGTATACTACTTGTAAGTATCTAATCTTAAATTCATCAGGATGAAGTACTTGTGAAGGTAAGTGTTCATATTTCTTCATAGTTGGAATGTAAAGTTGTACAAAGAGTGAGAGCCCAGCTTCTCAAATATAATCCGGGTCAATAGAAATCTTCATTTAAATTTAACATTTATATTCTTTAATTTTTTAAACTTTTCATTTTTTAACAATGTTAGAAGCAAGATCCTTAAACTTCAATGTACTCTCATATGATGAAAAAACTAAATTCTTACTCTTCAATATTTGTCATATTTGTGTCATCTTGTTCAGTTCATGCATGTCTACATATTCTTTTCTAGTAAGGCGAGTAGGCAGCCAGAATTCTGGTCTCCCTGACAGTTTGTTATTCTATTCAACTCTTCCTCTGTATAACTTATCCAGTAGTCAGTAACCACAGTCACACATGTAAACCATTATTAGCAGAAAGCAGAATGAGATGCCGACTTAGGACGGTGGTTGTGAAATGGCAGGAATTTAGAACAGTCTATATTTCATTGCATTGTGATTTAAGGTTTCACTACATCCTTCTAATGAGATCCCTAGAACATAAGCATCATTCCTTTATCAGCCACAGTATTCTAATTCAACTAGTGAATACGTTTTCACCAAATAATTCCATTTCAATAATTAGGTTGTCCCATTTACTATAAATAATACATCAAAATCTTGCTTTAAGAGAAATATTTTTTCTACCTAAATATATCATTTTGATTTTCTCGAGGTTAAAATACAGAGGTGGAGAGGGGGCTCACCATGTGCTTTCTGTGCTTACTATGTCCTCCACAGCTTGTGCTCCTGATCCTGCCTCACCCCAGAGGAGATTTTTAGGGGAGACGAGGGACCCACTAACAGGGAAGGCCTTTCCTTCACAGTCAATGAGGTATGGAGTTTTATGGGTACTTGAAACTAGCTTTTCATTTTTTGAAGCTATGTTTGTTAATAAAGAAAACAAAATAAATAAATAAAGCTATTCATTTTAGAGGCAATGTTACTGCAGTCTAAACTGATACAAAAATATTCAAAAGATCAAAAACTTGTGATCTGTTCATACAACTCATAACCCATAACCCCATGGTGCATTCCAGCAATCCCACTTGACAAAGGCCCTCAGTGGAATTGGGGCAGGGAGGAGGGAAATGGAGGTACCAACAAATGCTTTGTTCACAAAAAAGTTTCTACTTAATAAATTAAAAAAAAAACAACTTGGGATCATTACCTTGTTTATACACTGTGGGAAGGTGTGTCTGTTTGGAATGTAGTTTGATATGATTTCTGGCAATACAAATTATGTTTTAGAAAGAAAAAAATCATTGGAGTCATATACATTTTAAGGAATATTATTTTTTAGGTGGCCATGAACACAAAAATATATACTTGAAATCTCTATAGGGGACTGATATGTCTATGGAAGTATTTTTTTTTTCAGTAATGGGGAGGTGGTCCACCAGTTAAAGTTACTGGCTTTCAATCATACAAACTCTGATTCAATCCTCAGCACCCATGTGAACGCAGATGCAAGGTGGCACACATATCCATAATGCCAACGTACTTATGGCAACTGGAGGCAGA